>JAKUCV010005463.1:0-20808 GCA_028386065.3 Turnera subulata | reverse complement strand
AGGCGAAATACAAGTAAGAGTTCTTCAAGCAAGGAAAGGATCTAGGCCATCTTTTGCATACCCAACAGACCTCATAAATCCATACCACACTCATCTGTCCATTGCAACCCCATTTGAGCCGACTAAGATGGTCCCTATTTATTCTTTCACCCTGTTTCATCTCACCTCAACCACTTGAAACCGAAACAGGGGCCATCATGTGCCAAGGCACAATTCCATTCCCATAGCCTCACCCTGTAGATGAGTCTGTGAACAAGAATCATTCCCACCAAGCATCTGAGGCTGTTTGCTCTCAACGAATACATATCCAGAATGCTACCACACAGCTTGTACTGCCCCCTCCCAGCTGCAAAAAAAAAAAAATGTTCCAAAAAAAAAAGCAGCCAGAAGGGAGAAGAAAGACATGAGAAGGAGAAATTAGGAGAAAAGAAACATTTTGTGAATCAAACTCCATCTCAACACAAGGGGATACATTAAGCCTCTGGGTAGCATGAAAACGCAAGGAATGTACAGTCAATAGTCCCTATACAGCCCCAGACTGTCAATAAAATAAACTGGGAATTTCAAGTTCACTGGCCACCAACTTTTGCTCAGACCATCCACCATCCATTTAAGACCATCCCCCTAGCCTCAGCACAACACAGAAAAGTCCTGGGGATCCTTGCTTGATTACTTTTGCACATTAGTGGAGATAAGGGATAATGGGTCTGCATATGAGGTAATGTTTCCACTTATCGAAAAATGATTTTGGCAGGATCCCTTTGACGATAGATGATTGGAGGTTAGTTCCATGATTACTCTTGTGATTTTTATGACAAAAATCTACTGACAAGGAATTTGATTGAGATTGATGCAGTTTTGGAGAAAAATTTAAGAATGCTTAAATTGAGACATCACAAGGGTGAAGCATAGTGAAAACTCGATGCATTGAGATTAGCCTTCTCTCCCCTTTAAATCATGCCTCCTTTTATTCTTCTGTTTGCTTGAGGACAAGCAAAATCTTCAGTTTGGGGTATTTTGATGCACACGAAATATGCATAGTTTTAGGCATGATTTCAGGCATGATATGTGCTCATTCTTTCATGATTATATGCCTCCTATGCATAATTCCGTCGTATTTCCTGTATTCCTATCCTTCACTGCATAATTAGTGATTTCAGGTGCATTTCAACCAATTTGGGAGGATTTCATTGAAGAATTTGAAGATACAGCCTCAGCACAGCGTGAGCCTGTGACAGAACCCTTGAGGCTGTGACTGAGGCTGTTGTTCATCGAGAATTCAATTGGAGGTCTCAAACCACCCTCAAATCACTAGATTTATACTGAATCTCATTGCCCTTACTTCGATCCAAGAAGTCCTCATGACATCTCACCATCGGCAAAAGAAGCAGGAATTAATTAAAGGAAGAATTTTAGGAGAACTGCTACAGCCTCAGCCACAGCGTGAGGCTCTGCATCCTGTAGAAACCCAGAAAATGCAAAAAGAATAAAGAATGTCGCCACTTGCACCACCTGCTCCAATAACATAAACAATCATTCTCCTGACGTTCCCAGAGCACTTTGAAGGAAAAGGAGCAATGGGCATATGACATCCAAAGGGAATCTCCTTAAAGAACAATTATCCTCTGCAAAGGGTGCCTTGGAACTCACAATCCACCATTCAACTTGCTGCCCATCATGCCTATCCTGACACACACGCTGAAGGATAGAGGAGCCAACTTGCCCAAACACCCATGCTCTCCAGCAGGTGGGAAGGAGGAAGAGAAAGGAGCTGCATATATAAAAAGGGTGAAGAGTAGAGGAGAAAGGAGATCCTGGAATCGAGGAATCCAGAGATCATACACCCAGAAAATCACAAAAGTTCTGGAACAGAGGTTTAAACCCAGAACCTTGGGTTTTCAAGGGGGTACACGATTCTGCAGGTTTTTCTGCAGAAATTGTGTCGCCCTTAACCTCCAATCTGTTCCAAAACCTATGCCCATCTTTATTTCCATTATTTTTGTAATTCTGAGCATGAACTAAACAACCCCTCTTAGGTTGAAGGGGGAAGCATGCACCCGATTTGTGTTTAATGAACTGCTCTTGTTTTAACCCCTTCCTTCTTGCTTTAGTTGTTGAGTTATTAATCCATGTCTAGGTTCTGATCAAACCAATGCATGAACTCAGGTAGCTAGGTGAAGGACCGAAAGGAGAAACCATAGTTACCAGAAAAACAACAACCAAACCTTAGTTTTTAACTCGTGACAGAATTAGAAACTAATTGAGGAATTAGCCTCAACACCAAATCTTCATCCCCCTTGAGTTTGACCTATGCGAAAGCACTTGGAAGATGAGAACCTTGGGAGGAACCTGTGAGTGAAAACAAATGGGTTCAGTATAGGTTGAGAGCGCCTGCAAGAACCAATCCTTATAATTGACCCTTTAGTCGGCCACAGCCTCAGACTGCGCCCAGCACAGCCTCAGCCTGTCACAGTGTATGTTGCTGTCGACAGTGTCGAGCTGTGTCAAGCACAGCCTCAGTCTGTGACAGCATAGTCAAGAGATAACCACCTCCTAATTTGATTCTTGATTGATTATTGGGTAGCATACTCTTATTTCAGTAGCAACCTGGTGAAGAACCGAAAGGAGAAGCCAGGAGTGCTAGACCTACAATAGTCAACCTTCACTCCTCAAGCATTCGAAAGAAGGTAAGGAGAGGCTGTGGGAACCAGCACCAACAATAAACTTCATCCCTAAGTGGACGTCTGCTCTAGTGATAGGGGGTAGAAGGAAGCTTAAGAAACTATTAATGAGATCGAAAGCCGTTGATAGTACCTTAGGTTGGGAGCCCCGGCAAGACATCTCATTAGTCACAGCCTCATCACAATGTCAGTCTATGACTGAGGCTGTAGAGTAGTTCGTGAGCACAAATCAGGACATGTGGATCCTGGATGCCTAAGAATTCACCATTCCTGATCTCTCCCTCATTTAGTCTATTGTTACATTTATTTTACTGTTTATTTTGCTTCTTAATAATTATTCACAAAATCCATCACCGTTTAATTGCTTTCAAGTCTAATTAGTCTAAGATAGAAGGAAAACAGATTTCACCCAGTCCCTGTGGATACGACCTTGATACGCACTACAACAACCCTGTGCACTTGCAGGAAATTACACAGCATGCATCAAAGGTCAAGCCAAGTTGGATGTTATCTCAAGAATTCCACTTTCAGAATATCCTTTGTTTTTTTGATGAGAGCTCACTCAAGGCCTTTCCTAAGATGTGGTTTTGAACTTTGAATCCCTTACTATCCTTCTTTGATAAACCTATACACATGACCCCATTACAACCCTCAATAAAAGACCTATTGATCTTTTTGAAGACCTATTGATCTTTTTGAGAGTATCTATACATAATAGTGGAGTTTAGACCTGGGATTTGCCTGTGAGATTTCTTTTTGAAAATTTCTTGACGTCAAATCATACTTGCATATGGGATCTTTCTTTGCTCGGGTTTTTATTCTAAAATGTTTTTTTTTATATGAACTCTCAGGAGTCCTCGATGGGGTGTCTTGATCTAATTTCCCTTTAGACGGTGATTTGGTAAAGATTTTCAAAACCTTTGATTTGAAGCGTCTTATTACTACTAATTTTGGCCATTCATGGGGTCCTTATTGAAAAAATATATATTCATGGCCATTGGGAGTCCTTCACTTGAAGCTTTTGTGATTTTAGATGGGATAACTTGCATTTTTCGAGTTTCTTAACTTCCACTTCGGCTTCAATGATTTTCATTGCTCATGCATCATACTAGGGACACATGCATCCAGACGCACTATGTAGATAGCACTTGCATCCATACATGCAGAAGTAGATAGCGCTTGCATTCAAAGTGAAAAATAGAAAGAGAAAAAGAGAAAAAGTTGAATAGGATAAACAACATGTCATGGCATCATGTAGAGACTAGGGGCATCCCTCATGCATTGAAAAGATAAGCACATGGTAGACACGCTCATGCATCACTTACATGGATTCTTTAGTAAGTTAGTCTCGATTGAGGGTAAATGATCAACGAAAGTGACAACATCTTAATTTCGTCATTTGATGTAGAATTACATTTCCTGTGGTTAATGACTCGAGGGGCATGGAATGCCCGAATCTATTGATGACTTTGTCTGTGGAGTAACGGGCATGCTATGCCCACACTCGAGATGTAGACATTACGATCACCTGTAGAATCTAGGGCACGACAGTCCTCTGGCTTTTGATGATTGATGTTCGATGTTGGGCATTCCTGAGAAGAAGTAATGGCCCAGTTTTTTATAAATGTGTGTTGTCTTGGGCATTCAAGGAGATGTAAGCCCCAACTATTGTTGATGAGTCGAGATGTGAGTTTGGGCATTCTAGGAGATGTGAGCCCCAACTTTTGTTGTTTAATGCGATGAGTTTGGGACATTTTCGGTAGAACGAGTCGTAAGGCCTAAACCTTTTTTTGTGAAATCATGCCAGGGGCATGCTACTCCATGGTTTGAATTGTGTGATTTTCGGGGCATGCTACCTCAATAGAGTTGATGTCTGATCCTAAGGGCATAGCTGCCTATGTTTTTTGGAATAAGTACACAAAGGGCATAGTTGCCCTAGTTTTTCGAACTTGAATAAAGGGCATAGATGCCCTAATTTTGAAAGTTGAATAAAAGGCATAGCTGCCTGGATTTTTGAACATGAGAGGCACAGCTGCCCTAATTTTCTGATGTTGAGAGAGGGCATAGCTGCCCGCATTTTCGAAGTTGATTACAGCATGGGCATAGCTGCCCGGTTTTTTATTTAAGATCATCAAGGGCATAGCTGTCCGAGTTTTTTAGACATATGAGGGGCATAGCTGCCCGAATCTTTCGAGTCGATTTTAAATCAAAGGCATAGCTGCCCGAGTTCTTAACTTGGTTGCATGAAGGGCAAAGCTGCCCATGTTTTTGAATTTGATTGCATGGAGAGCATAGCTGCCTAATTTGTTCATGTTTAGGGCATAGCTGCCTGAATTGTTAATTGCATCAAGGGCATAGCTGCCCAATTTCTTCAAGATGATTTCAGACCAAGGGCATAGCTGCCCGAATTTGTGAAGCTAATCATGTCAGGGGCATAGCTACCCAAATTTTTGAAGCTGATTACATCAAGGGCATAGCTGCCTGAGTTTCCAAAAATAGTGGAGGACATTTGCAATCCAGAAAAAAAAGAGGGGAGGAAAACATGTACACCTAGGGTCATTTTATGATCTTTTGCTTGAATTTGCAATTATATGTGCTATGATATGCCTGCGAAGTGTTAGACGTATGTTTTGCTTTCGAATGATAAATCTTTTGAAAACATGATGAGCCTGTTCTTTGGACGATTGCCTTGAATGAGGGAGGATCCAAAGGGTCCACAAACATGCTCGATCTAGACCAGCCGAGACCAGGTACAGATGCCCCTAAGATGAAAATAGAACCGATGAGAGTCGCCAGGGGCAGATGCCCCTAAGATAGAAGTAGAATTGATGAGAGTCGTTAGGGGCAGATACCCCTAAAGTAGAGTGGACGAAGATGTTGCGGGATAGATATCCCAGGGACGTTGTCCCGACATAGAAGAGCACCGAGACGATGTAGATGAACACGAGATGATTCCCGTTAGCTCTTGGGACCAGGAAAAGCCCAAGACCCCCGAGATGAGAAAAGATCCTCACGGAAGGGCGACAATATCCCTAGTTATCACAGGTGAGATGATCCTTGTTAACGAAATCCCCATGGGAGGGTGATAATATCCTTAGTTGGAAAAATTCCCACGGGAGGGTGATAATTTCCTTAGTTGGCAAAATCCCCACGGGAGGGTGATAATATCCTTAGTCAGCAAAATCCCCACGGGAGGGTGATAATATCCTTAGTTGGCAAAATCCCCATGGGAGGGTGATAATATCCTTAGTTCGCAAAATCCCCACGGGGGGGTGATAATATCCTTAGTTGGCAAAATACCCACGGGAGGGTGATAATATCCTTAGTTCGCAAAATCCCCACGGGAGGGTGATAATATCCTGAGTTGGCAAAATCCTCACGGGAGGGCGACAATATCCTTAGTTAACACAGGTGAGATGATCCTTGTTAACGAAATGCCCACGGGAGGGTGATAATATCCTTAGTTAGCAAAATCCCCACGGGAGGGTGATAATATCTTTAGTTAGCATAGGTGAGATGATCCTTTCTTAATGACTTTTGGGATCAGGAAAATCCCAAAAGAAACCCCGAGATGAAATGATTCCCGTAGCACTTGGGACCAGGAAAATCCCAAGAGATGAGATGAGTCAATCACAAACCTCGGGATGAGATGATGATGTGTGAATATTTTACACATCATTTGGGGTTTTATTTTGTGATTTTTATCTTTGTTTTAGTCTTTATTTATTTTATTCTTGCGTTTATTTTATTTAAATCTTTAATAAATTCTCATCCTAGTTTTCGAGGACCTTTTTGCAGGAAAATATGAATTCTTGGTCATTTTGAAGTAAAGCTAGTAAGATATGGACTTGTTTGGAAGATGTGAAGTATGAGGGATGCATTTGGTTATTTGCCAAGTCAATAAACTGTTTTGTTATCTTCAAAATCTCCTGCATCTTTGGTTTGGAATTTTAAATTTGGAACAAAGCCAAATCTTGGATTGGTTGCAAGACGAATCATCACTTTCAGCTGCATATCTTGGTTGAATTTTAAAAGCTTGACAACGTGGCCCTTCCTCATTCAGAATTGAAGAAAATAAATCTGCCCAAATCCCTTGATGTGTGCCTAGCCTAGCATTTATTTTGGCTGACATGCAAGCTTGGCCACGCATGTCCCCCTCCCACTACTATAAATACTTGCAAGAAGACAAAGCCAGGGATCATCAATCACTTCCAATTTTCGGCAGTAGCATAGCACTTTAGACTAGGAATTTCACTTTGTATTATTTATTCTTTCTTTGTAACAACTAGTTTATTATTTTAAGTTGTAGATTGAAGTTGGGAACAATTCCAGAGACAAGGTTCCATCGTTGAATCAAGGTTTGAGTTATTAATTAATTTATTTTTATTTTACTTTCCTTGAGTAAAAATGATGGCTTCTCTAGCAATTGTTTCTTCTTCATCTATGTCTAGCTAATTTTCTTAATCTAGGATTAGGGGATGATCTTGTCATTAATTCCATGCAAACTTAATTAAATATTATTTCCTTAATTTAATTCTTCTTTGATCTGGTCTTTGATACTTAATTAAGTTAGTTGCCTGATCAACAATTAGCTTAAATCCATAATAGGAGATTGTTAAGTGACAGCGTCAGTTTCCTATAGAAAAACTTAGACCGGGCTTTAGGAACCGACCTCGGGAGGGGCGTGCTTTCTATTGGAGACTTAAAGGTAAGAACTTAAAGCTCTTAATTTATTTCAACAGTGGCAGAATGGATAGTGGAGATAAGTTAGGAAGGGGTTTTACGGCTTACGGAAGTAGGCTATTGATCTAGTTGAGTTTACCGGTTCTTTCAAAGAAGAGTATTTTTAGGATTTAATATCAGATCTACACAGGCAGGTCATGTAGTGACAGAATACGGTTTGGTTGTGTTGCACTTAATTGCATGGAAATTGTGGCAAGGGATTCCCCGAACTCCTAGGTGTTTTCTCATCATTGTCATCTCATTTATTATTCTTGTTGATTTCTTTTCCAAGTTTAATATACCATTCAATCGACTCCTCTTTGAGGCTTAATTTTCTAGATAATCATATATCACATTGTTAACAGTACTTAGCAAAGATCCCTGTGAGACGACCTTGGTACTACAACACCCTGTATACTTGCAGGAGGCTATCAGATGACTCTCGAGGTGGAGCCTGTGATGCTCCAACCACTGGTCCACAACACTCATATTCGTTATCCAAATTTGGTTGTTCCTTCCTTGCATTGTTTCGTCTTTAAGTTTTAAAGACTCACCAACGAGGGGCATTTGTGAACACCCAAATTTGACCCATGAAAATTATATTGAGATTAGACTCCAGACATGTTTGAATCATAAGATTGATGAGTTAGTCTTGGGTTGAAGCATGGATGGGGTTTAATTTTAGTAGAATTTATATGTTATAGTAATTAAGACTTTTATATGCCTAGGATTAATGAGACGATTTAATCATAGGATATGTTAAGGACTAAATTGCTAAAATGTATTTTATCTCATTAGATTTCGGCTTGTTTATTTATTAAACCCAACTATATTTATTCTTGGGTTGAAGATAAATGTAAGGGTCCAATTTATTAAGGTATGGACTTTTCTTCAGAGTTGCACAGCCCATTAACACCTTGCTTGCAGACAAATTTAGCTCTGATTTTCGTGGAAAATCAGAGTTAAATCATTCCTTGATAGCAAGAATGTTTTTGGTATGATTTTGGCTTAAAATGAGGAATCAATGTGTAATTAGTCAACTAGGAGATGATTGAGAGGAGTAGTAATCAAGAAAGCAGAGGATGTTGGGCAGTCTAGGGGTTAATTACGCGGTAGGATCAATCAGGGAGGAATTAGGGGAGAATCGGGACCGAAAAAGAAAAGAACGGGTGAGACGCGTAGGCGCGGGCGGTCATCTCGGGATGACCACCGGGCCTGGGCGGTCTTCCACCCATGAACGCCCGCCCTGGCTGTCATCCATAGGATAACCACCGGCCATGGCGGTCATGCACACCCAGAAACGCGTTTTCTCCCCGATTTTCGCCCGTATTCTGATTCTACTCGGTTTTGGCCCAGATTTTTGGCCATTACCTTGATCATTATGTTGGTTCACACCCCTAGGCTACCCAGAACACTATAAATAGGACCCTCTCTCACATTTCAGGAGACACATTCTATTATACAAACACTCTTCATAAAGCTTTGAAGCTTGTAGAAATTCTATCTCTCCAAGCTTAAGAAATAGTTCCATAGGAAAAACACTGGCAGAATTTTGTGGGTAGCATCATCCATTGGTGGCAGCAATGGGGAAAATCAAGAAGAACTCCAAGATTGAGTTGAGGAGTGGGAGGAAATTGTGTGGGAGGCACAATCCAAACCAAGGAGCTAGAGGAGCGCTACAAGAGGTAATCCTATTCCCTTTTTGTCTGACCAATTATTGTTGAGATGTTGATATTGATGATGATGTGACCGTTGTGATGCCTTGTCAAGAACTATGTGGGCTTTGAACCCGGTCGCCGGGGTATATAGGTGGTTTCTAGTGGTGAAAACTCAAGCCCAATCTTCTTCTTCTTCCCTTTCTTTTTAATATTTAGTTATTATGTGTTTTGGTGCTCACACTTGCACACTTGCACAAGGCATACAAAATCCTCTAATTGCACAAAGTTTCGCCCCAACATGGATGGGTGCCTAATACCTTCCCATCCATGACGAATCCCCGGGTCCATCATCTTTGGTTCGTTATCCAGTTGCCTAAATGGAGTCAAATGAAGGGTTTTTTTCCAAGTTTTTGCCCCTTAATAAAATTTGGGTGGCAACTCAAAAAATGTTGGATGATGATTATGAAGAAGGTGTAAAGGAAAAGTGAATAGGCCCAAGTGATTTTGGGTCGGGTATTCACAACTCCTAGGCTCAAATTACAAAAGAAATTAAGGGCCTGTTTGAAACTGTTTTTGAAAATAGTTTTTCTGGTTTCATTGTTCTCTAAAATTCAAAACTTTATTTGGGAAGAAGTTTTCAGAATTTGTTTTCAAAAATTATTCTCTCAAATCTGTTCTCAAAACCAAAAATTTGGAAACAACAAAAAGAAGTTTCCAGTGTTTTCATCAAAATAGTCGGTGGCAATTTGGTAATAAAAAGTATATTTATATTTTTTATACTCTAACCACATTTTTTTTTTCCTCCACGTCTGTCTTCTTCTCCAAGTTCGGCGAAGGCAAGGTACTTCTGTCTTTTACCGACACAACCAACACGATCTTCTACCTGCGTCATTTCTCCAACAACAAAGCCAAGGTCCTCGTCCGTTTAGATGCCACTCGCCGCCATCTTCATCACTAAATCCAAAGCTGGCAAAACTCAGATCTGTATCCCAGATCTGTGTGTCGCCATCAACTCATGCAAGAGGAGCAAGGCTAACTCAACACAATATTCCACGGTGAATTGTATTTATTTATTGATGCTGAGATTCAAACCGATCATTTTTTCAATGTGTTTTGGAACTGTCAACAGTCGTTGACCACTGCCCACCGCTTCCAGATTCACAGTCCCACTTCTTTTCTTTGCTATTTTTCTTCAATTATATACTGGAAAAAAAAATACCGAGAAAAGACATGGATTTTGGGTAAATGCTGTAGCTCATCTATCAAAACTATCTCTCCAAGAAGCATTGACCACAACCCCAATCATTCAGCCCCCAGACTGGACCCAACCTTTTGAGATCATGTGTGATGCTAGTGACTATGCTGTAGGGGCAGTGCTTGTATAAAGGAAGGACAACAAACTCCATGCTATCTACTACGCCAGCCGTAGTCTGGATGAGGCACAAGTCAATTACACCACAACTGAGAAAGAACCCTTGGCCGTAGTCTTTGCCATTGGGAAATTTCGGGCATACCTGCTGGGTTCCAAGGTCATCATACACACCGATCACTCCGCCTTGAAGTACTTGCTGATGAAGAAGGAAACCGAGCCAAGACTCCTGAGGTGGATACTCCAACTTCAGGAGTTTGACTTGGAAATCTGGGACAGGAAAGGTACAGAGAACGTAGTAGCTGACCACCTATCTAGACTACCACCAAAGCACATACCGAGAGAGGACATGCCCATTGATGACCACCTCCCAGACAATAGCCTCATTGCAACCATCCATAGTGTCACTCACAGGCTCATGCCGTGGTATGCAGAAATTGTCAATTTCTTAGCCTGTGGAGCACTCCCACCTGATCTGAGTTATTCTAAGAGGAAGAAGGTAGTCTGGATGAGGCACAAGTCAATTACGCCACAACTGAGAAAGAACCCTTGGCAGTAGTCTTTGCCATTGGGAAATTTCGGGCATACCTGCTGTGTTCCAAGGTCATCATACACACCGATCACTCCGCCTTGAAGTACTTGCTGATGAAGAAGGAAACCGAGCCAAGACTCCTGAGGTGGATATTCCAACTTCAGGAGTTTGACTTGGAAATCCGGGACAAGAAAGGTACAGAGAACGTAGTAGCTGACCACCTATCTAGACTGCCACCAAAGCACATGCCGAGAGAGGACATGCCCATTGATGACCACCTCCCAGACAATAGCCTCATCGCAACCATCCATAGTGTCACTCACAGGCTCATGCCGTGGTATGCAGAAATTGTCAATTTCTTAGCCTGTGGAGCACTCCCACCTGATCTGAGTTATTCTAAGAGGAAGAAGTTCTTCGCTGACATAAGGAACTACCTCTGGGACGAGCCCCTACTGTTTAGAACGTGTGGAGATGGGATGATCAGAAGATGCATTCCTGAAGAAGAAGTGGCACAGGTCCTACACGGTTGCCACAATGCACAATACGGAGGACACCATGGTGCAACCAGGACAGCCATAAAAGTCTTACAAGCTGGCCTATATTGGCCAACTTTGTTCAAGGATGCGCGCAATTGGGTGATAGCTTGCAAGGAATGCCAACGAACAGGGAACCTCTCAAGGAGGCAAGAAATGCCACAGCAAGGCATACTAGAGGTAGAGTTGTTTGACATTTGGGGGATCGACTTCATGGGACCATTCCCAAGTTCATATGGGAACAGCTACTTCTTGGTGGATGTGGATTATGTTTCCAAATGGGTCAGGCTGTTCCCTCCCCAACAAATGATGCCAGGGTAGTGATACGGTTCTTGAAGAGAATCATCTTCACTCGGTTTGGCACACCCAGAGCCATTGAAACACCTGTGTCCCAATTTTTTTTCAAATAAAATACTTAAACCAAAGAAATTTACCAAAATGCCCCTGAAACCCGGGACACGAAAACCAATACCAAACATTATCTAAAAATTTTGATAAATGAAATGTCATAAAGAATAAGAGGAAACCGGCTTAACAAGCCATAAGTTAACCCGGCATCCAGCCGAAACATCATCAGGTATCAAATCCCAGCAACCCGCCGATAAAGTAATAAAATTCAATAATAACATCTCAACAATATCCGATGAAGCGGAAGATAAGGATAAAATAAAAATAAAAAAGAAATATGATATGCAAGTCGGCTCTATAGATCCAACCGGGAGAAGAAGCACAGCTACCTGCTGGGATAACCACGTCCGTACTCCGGAAAGGAAGAGAGAGACTGCACGCTAACTAAGAGTCTGAAAAACAACGGTGGCGATTATGTGAGTCTCCTACTCAGTGAGCAGTATAAATCTAGTTATGTAGGTGTGCAAAGCAAGCTCGAAAGGAAAGTAGAGATACAAACACAAGTAAGCAAACACACAATAACCAGTACTAACATGCCAACAACTTAAAGCAAATAGTTTATATCCTTCATCAGTTGTGTATTAAGTTTTCTTATTATATTTATTATTCAGGGCCCCCTACTGTGTGCGTCGAGCTCGGTCCCGTCTCATGAGACAACCAGGGCATATGCCCATCATAACCAGGCAGGTGGCCCAAACATCACCATAGAGAGAGAAAGACAGAGAGAAAGAGGGAGATAGAAAGGGGGAGGTAGAAGGAGAGAGGTAGAAACCGGTCATCACAGACCCATATGCTAAACGGCATATACCACACTATCCCGCATGCAAACCCGAGGGGTATCGCTTCCCGCTCGAACCAACCGGTCATCAGCACACAGTAGCCTAGCTTCTACCGTACATTATTCTTATTCATTCTTATAAGTTCATATGTGCCAAGAGTTGTGATTTAACAGGGTTGTGTGAATTATTATCTCAATCAAACATCCGGGTTTCCAACCCACAGTACATCACACAGATCACCCAAAATCACTCCACATGTTATACACCATAACAGTTTAAAATCATACCCATCCGGCAAATAATAACACATAGGCACACAATACAGATCACAACACGTTAGCAAACAAGGCATGCAACTCAAACAGACCAATCTAGCAAGCACATGCATACCAACATAAAAAGACTTACAAAGTCACCTACCAAATTATGAATTTGGGCTTAAAGCCCATTTCATAAAGTCCATAACGAGTCCCCGGGCCTAAAGCCCATCTAAGTCCAAAACCGAATCCCGGGCCTAAAGCCCATTACGAAGTTGGGCTCAAAGCCAGTTACCCAAGTCCAAATGTTAAACGATTAAGTCATTGGGCCTCAAGCCCATATCTTAAGGTCCATCAAGTCTCAAGGTCATTAAAGTCAGTTAGTTGGGCCTGGGCCCGGTTTTTTCTAAACACCGTTCTAGGGTCATTCCCGAGCCCAAGTCTATTCCCGGCCTATAGTTCTACCCGTGTCGGTAATTTTCCGGCCACACACTCTCTCACCCCTACACACGGTTTCCACTAAAACTCGATTATTCCCGATACAACAATTATACCTACGTTAATTATTACATGCCATGAATAAGTTTAAAACATAACAAAGAAAAGATATCCTCAAGCCGGAAATATTCTGCCTTGTCGGAACCAAACCCGAGCCCTCGCCAGAAAATTCCCGAGCCTCGCCAGATTCCGGTGACCTCGCCGGAATTCACCCAAGGTGCCAGAAACAACCTAACAACAACACTGCCACCATCCAAACATCACCCAATTCAACAACAACCAACACAAAAATTGATTGAAAGATTATAATCGAATTAAGGACAAGCTGTGGCAATGGAACCTTACCCGGAAAATCAACAAAATCTGCCCGGAATCGGTCCACAGCCAATCCGAAGCCTCAAAACCTCTACTGCAAAACAAAACCCGAACACCCAATTCATCTACTCAACTCCCGCAGCAACCCAAAAAAAACAAATCAAGAAAAGGACCTAGGTAATGAATCCTTACCCTGAACTAAACGACACTGCAGGTGCCGAACTCAAATCCACACAGACCCGCAACAACACCGCTAGTACGGTCCCTGTCGAGCAGCCCCTATCCGGCCACCCAAGAGCAAACGCACACACAGAGCACCCAAGATTCAGACCCGACGACCCCAAAGGAAACACAGTCCAACCGTCCTCCACCCGAAACCTCTACCAACAAAACCATATACCCGTACACAAAACCCAAATCGGTTAGGTCCAGGTCACATAACCCCGGTCTAATCCGGGTAAAGAATAGTGGAAAGAGGGAAGAGAGAACCATGACTTACCGACGGCAACGAGAGCGGGCTTTAACATACCTCTGTTCCCGTCGCACGCGTCACAAGCCTCCACGAACCGTCCTCCTACAGCAAGTGCTCGTTGGCGGCGGCGAAGCAAGAAGGAGAAGATGGGAAGAGGTGGTGGCGGCGATTGGTGATTAAGGAACGATAGGGATCGGTTTGGGGAGAGGAGTTGTAGGAGAGGAGAGGAGAAGAGGAAGAGAGAGAGAGGGAGAGGGGGTCGGCTGCAGCCGGAGAGGAAGAGAAGGAAGAAGGGAGAAAGAAAACGAAAAGAGAAAAGAAAAAGAAGGAGGGGGAGGCGGCTAGGGTTGGCTGGCCTGGGTGAACGACCTGTTGTTCACTTAGGTGCGATCAACCCTGGCTGCTCAGTCAACTCTTTCTTTTTTAAAAAAAAACTCAAAACGACGTAGTTTTAACCAGAACTACGGTAAACCCCGCGTTTCCTCCCGAAACTCGTTTTGACTCGAACGAAAGCCGTACCCATCACACTAACGACTTAATATTGATATAACCAAGGTTAAATAATTTATTTTCCTAGTCCAAAAATCCGGAAATTCCTCAAGGGCAAAATTGGAATAAAAGTTTCAAAAATTCCAAAAATCAAATTTTGAAAATCCGGGGCGTTACAGTTCCACCCCTTTTATTAAAATTTCGTCCTCAAAATTACAAGGTATGAAATCAGAACAGATGTGGATACTGATCTCTCATATGGGACTCAACCTCCCAAGTAGCCTCATTCGGGGAATGACGGCTCCATCTAACCCGAACCATAGGAATGGTACGACTCCTCAACTGCCGCACCTCCTGAGCCAAAATCTCTACCGGCTCCTCCACATAGGTCAAATCCTCAGAAACCTCCACCTCTATCGGGGATACAACATGACTGGGATCAGACCGGTAACGCCTCAACATTGAAATATGGAATACATCATGTATGCACGACAGCTCCTCCGGTAAAGCCAACCTATAGGCCAGCGGACCAATCCGCTCTATGATCTCATAAGGACCAATATAACGAGGGCTCAACTTGCCCTTCCTCCCAAATCGGATAACACCTCTCTAGGGAGCAACACGGAGGAAAACTCTGTCACCTACACTGTATTCCATCTCCCGACGATGCTTATCAGCAAAAATTTTTTGCCGGTCCTGAGCAGCTCTCATGCACTGCTTAACCACCTCAATCTGATCAACAGTCTCCTGAACTAGGTCCGGACCAACCACCTGTCTCAAACCCTCCTCATCCCAACAGATCGGACTACGACACTTCCGCCCATACAAAGCCTCACAAGGCGCCATACCGATACTGGAGTGGTACCCTTTGTTATAGGCAAACTCAACTTACGGCAATGTCTCATCCCAAGAACCACTGAAGTTGAGCACACAAGCTCTAAGCATATCCTCTAGTGTCTGTATAGTCCTCTCCGACTGCCCATTGGTCTGCAGATGGAATGCAGTACTGAAATTCAGCTTAGTACCCAAAGCTGACTGTAAGCTCTTCCAAAAGTGGGAAGTAAACCTCGGATCCCTGTCCGACACAGTGGATAGTGGAACTCCATGTAGACGGACAAAACCCGAGACTTACAACCTCGCCAGCTTATCCACTGTTTCCGTCTGTTGAATCGGTAGGAAATGAGCTGACTTGGTCAACCTGTCAACAATGACCTAGATGGCATCGTGTCGACCCCGGGTCCTCGGTAACCCGATCACAAAGTCCATAGTGATATGCTCCCACTTCCACTGCGGAATAGTCAAAGAACTCAACATGCCGGCAGGAGCCTGATGCTCGGCTTTCACCTGCTGACAAGTCATACAAAGAGCCACAAACTCCGCAACATCCTTCTTCATCCCGGGCCACCAATAATGACTCTTCAAGTTCTGGTACGTCTTGGTGCTACTAGGATGCATAGCATATGGCACGTTATGCGCTTCATCCATGATCCTTCTCCTCAAATCATCGACATCCGGAACACACAACCGATCACCGGTCATCAAAGCACCATCCTCCAAGAAATAGAAACTAGAACTCTCTCTACCGAGAGCCTTATCCTGCAACTCCGTTAGATAGGATCACCAAACTGCAACTCTAAGATCTTTTCCCGCAAGGTCGGCCGGATACTCAAACTGGCAAGAAACGCCCCAGTAACATCCACCTCCAACTGTACATCCAGTGACCTCAGCTCCACCAGGGAAGGCAAAGCATAAGAAACTGAGTCCTCATCCACAGAAGCCACTCTCTTTCGACTCAATGCATCTACAACAACATTGGCCTTGCCCGGATGGTACTCGATAGTACAATCATAGTCCTTCAGAAGCTCAATCCAGCGTCTCTGCCTCATATTAAGCTCCCTTTGGGTCATGATGTACTTCAAACTCTTATGATCTGTGAAAATCCGACACATCTCACCATACAGGTGGTGTCTCCAGATTTTCAAAGCAAAGACCACAGCAGCTAACTCCAGATCATGGGTCGGATTGTTCCTTTCGTGAGTTCTCAACTGGCTGGAGGCATAGGCAATCACCCGACCCTCCTGCATCAAATCACATCCCAAGCCCAAACCAGAAGCATCACTGAATACCGTGTACTCCACTCTAGGTCTCGGAACAGTCAAAATCGGTGCAGAAGTCAACCGACTCTTTAACTCCTCAAAACTCTTCTGACAACGGTCATCCCAAACAAAAGTACAGTCTTTCCTCAACAGCTTAGTCATGGGACCCGCTATTAAGGAAAAACCCTCAATGAACCTCCGGTAGTAACCAGCAAATCCAAGAAAACTCCGTATCTCAGGTACATTCTTCGGTGGCTCCCAATCCATGACTGCCTTAATCTTGGCTGGATCCACCTTAATGCCTTCACCGGACACAATATGCCCAAGGAATGCGATCTCATCCAACCAAAACTCACACTTGCTGAGCTTGGCATAGAGCTGCTCTTCTCTCAACCTCTGCAAAACTAGTCTCAAGTGGTCCTCATGTTCGGCCTTACTACTTGAGTAGACCATAATATCATCAATGAACACTACCATAAACCGATCTAGAAATTCATGGAAGACCTGCTGCATCATACACATGAACACTGCCGGTGCATTCGTCAGCCCAAACGGAATAACCACAAACTCATAATGACCATACCGAGTGCGGAATGCAGTCTTCGGTATGTCTTGCTCTGCAATCCGAACCTGATGGTAACCAGATCGCAAGTCAATCTTCGAGAACACAGATGCACCCTGCAACTGATCGAACAAGTCATCGATCCTAGGCAAAGGATACTTGTTCTTCACAGTTACCTTGTTCAACTGCCTATAATCCACACACATCCGCATACTGCAATCCTTCTTCTTCACAAACAAGACCGGGGCGCCCCAAGGTGAGATGCTCGGTCTAATGAAACCCTTATCCAACAACTCCTCCAGTTGTTTCTACAACTCCTGAAGTTTTGTCGGAGCCATTCTGTAGGGCGGTATAGAAATAGATGCAACTCTCGGTTCCAAGTCAACTGTATACTCCACCTCCCGCTCCGGAGGCAACCCAGGTAGATCATCAGGAAACACATCAGGAAACTCCCAAACAATTGGAATATCCTCCATCCCAGGTACTGGTACCGAAGAATCGACCACATGCGCTAGAAAAGCATCACAACCCTCTTGGATCATCCTAAAAGCTTGGATAGCCGAGATACAACATGCTGTTAGAACTCTTCGCTCTCCAACGAACACCAATCTATGCCCCAACAGAGAAGAAAAAGAAACTTCCCTGGCCCGACAATCAACTACTGCCTGGTGTCTGAATAACCAATCCATGCCTAAGATAACATCAAACTCTCCCAACTCCATGACAGCAAGATCAGTAGAAAAACTCTCACTATCATACTCTATCGATACATCTCTACAAACTCGATCAACAACTACTATATCACCTGTGGGTAAACGGACTCTCAGGGGTCTACTAAGATTATCATCTTCTATATTATGAGTGGTCATGAATGCACGTGATACAAAAGAGTGTGTTGAACCTGGATCAACTAAAGCATGTGCATGCTGACCAAAAACAATAAATCTACCTGCTATAACCTCTGGAGCATCAGCAGCCTCCTCCTGGGTGATGGCATAAACCCTAGGAGCTGCAACAGACTGGGTCGCACCCCCGCGGTTCGGAGCTCCAGAACCCGCACGACCTCAACCTTGCTGTCCGCCACCCTTGTTCGGACCAGAAGAAACAGCACCACTAGCCACAGAACTTTGTACTGTATACTGGGAACCACTGCCACCACTATCCTTAATCCACTTGTAACAAGATGACTTCTGGTGTTCTGACTTATTGCAATACCAGCATGTACCCGAGAATTGCGCCGAGGAACCCCGTCCCTAAGATCTAGACTGATAGGACCGTCCTCCCGAGGATCTGTCTGGTCTACCCTGATAACTCTGCCTTCGGGACTTCTTCAAACCTCGGTAAGAAGAACCCTGTCCACCAGAATAATCTACATCCCCGACATCAGAATACTGCCTCTTCTGTCCTGAAGCTGATGACTGCTTCCTCTGCTCGACTGTCAGAGCCTCCTCCCCGATCAACTGCACTCTCTCAGCATCAAAAGCAGCCTCACAAACTGCCTCCCAAGTCTTGTGCCCTCCACCAGCCACAGCTAACGCCAACTCTGTACGTAAGCCGTTAACAAACCGCCTACACTTAGTCACCTCATCGGGCACAAACTCCCTAGCATAAGAGAGAAGGATGCTGAACCGGATCCTGAAAGCTGATACCGACTCATCTAGTCCCTACTTCACCTCAAGAAACTGCTTTTTATGTTCCTCCAGAAAACTAACAGTGAGAAACTCCTTGTAAAATTTCTCCATGAAATCTTCCCATGGCATCTCCACAGGCTTCGGTAGGTTGGCCACAAGTTCCTGCCAGCATGTCAATGCATATCCCGAGAACTTGTGTGCCACAAATCGAGCCCTCTGCTCAGGTGCACAGGTGAACTTCTCCAGAACATTCTCCACTTGGCGGAACCAATCATCAAACTCCTTGGCTTTGCACTCTTCACCAGAGAATTCCTTAACTGCAGACTTATCCATGTGCTTATACCCGCTCTCCATACCACCTGCCGCAGCAGGTGCTACTGGTTGGGCACCCTACTGCTGCTGCTGAAACTGCTGGAACTATTGCCACTGCAAAAAGGCCTGATACTGCTGGAACGCTGGGTCCACAACAGGTGGTACGGATGGCACAACATTATGTCCTCCTCCACCTACAGCATTATTCCCAGTTGTATCATTGTTCCCCTGACCAACGGGAACCTGCATCACTGACACATTATCGGAGACATGAGTAGCGGCGTCATCCTCAGCATTGTGCTGCCCCTGGTGATCCATATCAACGCCTATATGAACGCAAATGAGTCAAAAACACTTTTAAAATCATAAATCCGGAAACAGGCTTAAACAGAAATCACTTTGAAAAACAAGGTTTAAAACACTTTTAAAACCAAGGATCTGAAGCCTGCTCCGCTACCAAGCTGAAACACCCGTGTCCCAATTTTTTTTCAAATAAAATACTTAAACCAAAGAAATTTTCCAAAATGCCCCTAAAACCCGGGACACGAAAACCAATACCAAACATTATCTGAAAATCTTGATAAACGAGATGTTATAAAGAGTAAGAGGAAACCGACATAACAAACCAGAAGTTAACCCAGCTTCCAGCCGAAACATCATCTGGTATCAAATCCCGGCAACCCGCCGATAAAGTAATAAAATTTCATAATAATATGTCAACAATATCCAATGCAGCGGAAGATAAGGATAAAATAAAAATAAAAGAGAAATATGATATGCAAGTCGGCTCTATGGTTCCAACCGGGAGAAGAAGCACAACTACCTGCTGGGATAACCACGTGCGTACTCTGGAAAGGAAGAGAGAGACTGCACGCTAACTAAGAGTCTGAAAAACAATGGTGGCGATTATGTAGGTGAGCAGTATAAATCTAGTTATGTAGGTGTGCAAAGCAAGCTCGAAAGGAAAGCAGAGATACAAACACAAGTAAGCAAACACACAATAACCAGTACTAACTTGCCAACCACTTAAAGCAAACAGTTTATATCTTTCATCTGTTGTGTATTAAGTTTTCTTATTATATTTATTATTCAGGGCCCCCTACTGTGTGCGTCGAGCTCGGTCCCGTCTCATGAGACAACCAGGGCATAAGCCCAACATAACCAGGCACGTGGCCCAAACATCACCATAGAGAGAGAGAGACAGAGAGAAAGAGGGAGATAGAAAGGGGGAGGTAAATGGAGGGAGGTAGAAACCGGTCATCACAGACCCATATGCTAAACCGCATATACCATGCTTGTAAGTTTCCCTAGGCTATATGACATTCATATAAAAGCAGACATATGCAGCGGAAGACAAGGGAAACAACCAAGAACACATGTGAAGCTAGTAAACCGTATAACAATTTTACTTACTTGTAGTGTTAGGATCTTTCACCTAAGCCGGAAACCGAATCAGTAAGAGCAAGAAGAAGACCTGCTCCTCTACGGTATCCA
>JAKUCV010005462.1:0-38432 GCA_028386065.3 Turnera subulata | reverse complement strand
TCTTTTTGATCTGGCACCAGGAACAGGTTGATAACCTGGTACGACCCTAGCTTATCCGTGACGGGGCCCGGAAAGATAAAATTGGACAATTGATTTTATTTGAGTCTTTTCAGTTTTGGGTCGAGTCTTTGGGTTGGGCTGTTTAGCCCGTGTTTTTGACTTGAGTAGTTATAGTGTGCATACTGATCGTCTTTCCATTGTCGTGAGCACTTCGGACTCACCCCTCACCTGCGGGCTTTCATCCCGTAGGATGAGTTGTTTCATGTACAGGTTGATGCATTCCAGACAGGCTGCTGCGTTACCCCTTGGACGGGCTTGGATCCATAGTTTGCATGTGTCGCATACAGTGTTAGTGAGTTTTGTTAAGTCTACCGCTGTGCAATGTTTTCGCTATTATTGGGCCTTTAGGCCGGTATTGTTATTTACGATGTTTACTATTTTGGGCCGTTGGGCCCGAGTTGTTATTGTTCACACTGTATGCTTGAGTTATTTTGGTTGGGTTATCACAGTTCCGGCCTGTGTTTACTGTGTACGGTAAATACGGGTCGGGGCGTCTCACCGTCACTGTGCACGCCCGACCGATCCGCGCCACCTCTCGTCGCACCGCCGCCACCAGCACGCTCGTGGTGCCGTCGCGACCTCACCCCCGTCGCATCCTCCTCCTTCCGCCGCCGGACGCACCCGCAAGAGCCGTTGACCCGAGGAGCAGTCCCGCGGATCCGCTTCTTCTCCGCGCCTGCCGCCTCACGCGGCGACGCAGCGCCGCCGTTCCACTGCCCTTGGAGTCGCCCTCGTCCGCCGCTGCTGTGGGTGTGCTCGCTTTCCTTCCCCGCGCCCGTCGTCGCCGCCGCGCCGCTGCAACCCGCGAGGTGAGCAGATCCGGGTGTTTGACCCGCGTGCATATCCGGGTCGCACCTACCTGGGCTTGGCTTCTTTTGGGTTGGGTTGCTTGGGCTGGGCATGGGCTCACTGTTCATGGCCCAGACCAGTAAAAAAAATAATATATATATATGTATATTTATTTATTTTCTGGTAGATAATTTTTTTAAAAAATATATATTTGCTTGGTGAAAATTAAGGCTAGTTTAATTCTGTTTTTTTGAGAAAAAGAATAAATATATATACCTTGATAAATAATTAAGTTATGTTTGGAAAAACTAATATTATTTGGAAAAAATATATATACCATGGAAATATTTTCTGGAAAATTTATATAAATGTTATTTTTCCTGGAAAATTATGGTAACTGGTACCTTTTGGGAAAATATGTATTTATGGTATACATGATTTATATTTCTGAAATATATAATTATTTTGATAATGTAATTGTTTGGAAAAGTATTTTATGTTGGAAATAAATATATGTGTATTTATAAATTCGTATTTATTTTCTGAAAATAAGTTTATGTGAATATACTTTCTGGAAATGGAGTTTTTAAAAGATAATGATACTTGGAAATTATATTTTGGAAAGTATAATAATTTTTATGGAAATATTATGGAAAATATATATACATATGTTATAATTTCCAGAAAAATTATAGTAATTATTATTTTGGAAAAAGTATATTATTTTATGAAATTTTTTTGATTTAATAGTTTTGGAAATATATTTTTGTAACCTTATATGCATATGATATATTTTCGGTAAAGGGAAATAATAAAAGATATGTAACCGGGATGGGTTATTTCGCAGTTTTGGCATCATAGCATACCGATTATGTGCATTTATGTGTATATATTGTTTTGCTGTATAGGTTCGGATATCGGGCAGTTTCCCGAGGAGCCGGCTTTGGACCGAACATTTCCTTCAGAGTTGAGTAATCGGCCAAGGTGAGGATGGATTTCCTTCAATATGTGCCTGTATTACTCGGTTGTTGTGTTTGATGATTATTGCTCTGTTGGTCGTTGCTTTTGTTGTGGTTGTTTCGGGATGTTTATCCTATTGTCTTGATTGTTGTCGGGATGTTTATCCCATGTTGGTTTTTGGATGTTTATCCTTGCGTCTTTTTGGTTTAAAGTATAATGGAATTAATAATAAATTGTGATAAGGATGTCGATCCTTGGTTTTGGATAGGGATGTCTACCCCGGTATTTTGGTTAGAGATGTTGATCCCTGAATTTAGTTTTGAATGACGATAATATAATTGTCACGTGATAAGTAGTGGTACGACTCGATGGTTTAAGACTATTTTGTGGTGGCCTTGACCTGGGTTACTTGTGATAAGCATGTCTATGCTTGGGATGTCTATCCCGTTATTATTTTTGGGATGTCTATCCCTGGGTTCGTATTTTTGGGATGTCGATCCCTGGGTTCTCTTGGAATTAGTCTGGCACCCAAAATATGTTGATAACCAGGTCTGACCCCTAGCTTATCCGTGACGGGGCCCGGAAAGATAAAATTGGAAAATTGGATTTTTATTTGAGTCTTTTTGGTCTTGGACCGGTTTTGGGTCTTGTCTTTCGGTTTGGTGTGTTTTGGTGGTTTTTGTTTGTTTTCGACTTTGAGTAATTTTTAGGGTTGCTTATTGATCGTCTATCTATGTTTGTGAGCACCTCGGACTCACCCCTCACCTGCGGGCTTTCATCCCGTAAGACGAGTTATTTGTGGTACAGGGTTGGTGCATTCCAGACAGGCTGCGGCGTTATCCCTTAGACAGGGCTCGGATCCATAGTTTGCATCAGTGTCACATACAGTGTTTTGTGAGTTATTTAGTCTTCCACTGTGCATTATTATTTTTACTGTTGTTGGGCCATTGGGCCGGTTATGTTGCTATTGATGCTTTTATTTTGGGCTGTTGAGCCCGAGTTTCTGTTGTATACACTGTATGCTGGGCTTATTTTGGTTGGGTTGTCACAGTTCTGGCACGTGTTTACTGTGTACGGTAAATACGGGTCGGGGCGTTTCACTCTCCCCCAGCGCTTAAAATGAAAACTGTTACAGACAGGGAGCAGACCCCAAGCACACTCTCCCCTAGCACCATAGAATAAAGACTACCATCTGGCTGTTCCAACATTTAACTGTGACTTACTAGATGTCTAATTGTTTCCAGTTTATTATTTCTATACCCTCATCTAGTTATTTTATTTCTATCATCCTACATTATTTCATTATCCCGAGCAGGCTCACAGCCTCTCCGCTTGTCTGGATAATACAACTTATACCAACTTTTTTCCCATACTAGTACCTTCGGTACTCTACTCACACAATTCCACAGTCAACAACAGTAATAACCTACTATTACCAACATTTCTACATCATCATCAACAGTAGCATCAATTCAGCAACATCAACGGCAACAATTCCAATTAAATTCGTCTCACATCAACCATTCACAGCCACAAAGAATTATTCAAGCATATAACACACATAATAAACAAACAGCAACTTGGTACTACAGGCAGTATATAAATATTCACTTATCCTCACCTTAGCCGATTTTCCTACTCCTGAAAGTCCTCAAAATATTCCGGCTCAGGCTCCTCAGGGTACTGCGCGTTATCAACTCCTATATCAAACAATTATTTATGCACACATAAGATGATATGCAAATGCTCATCTATTACTGTAAATCGTAAAATAAATACTGTGCTAACTCGGTACTCCCCCGGGTTATTCCCATTATCATCATAATTCACCATTTAATTACATAGGCCGGAAATATTCTACTATAATTATATCCAGTTATTATTCCGATACGTATTTACTTTGATAATACCCTTTCCATTTTTATCTTCCTTAAGTACGTACTTTTCAAAATATTTCTTTTACTTATATTTTCCAAATTAATTACCATACTATAACTATCTCGCTACAAGTAAATATTTATTTATAATATTATTCTCCAAAATTATTTACCCAGAATTATCTTTTTTTCCAGATTTAATTTCTCTTATTACTATTATTATTTTTTTAAATTCAGACTGGGCCAAATAGTACCAGCCCAGTCCTATACCACAGCCAGCCCATCCTAAGGTCCAGGCGCAAGGCCCAGCCAAGGCAGCAGGCCCGTTGCACAGGCCCGCCCAGCCCAGGCCCAGCACCCAGCGGACCCAACAACCCCGACCCGCGTCTCACAAATCGGGTCAAACCTTTGCTATCGGGTCGAGTCCATCTTCAAGCGGGCCTGCTCACCTTGGAGGTTGCAGGCGGCGGCGCGGCACGGGACGACGGCGGAACAAGGCGCGGCAACGAGTAGCGAGAAAGGAGGGCGGCCGCGGCGCGACGCACGAAAGCGCGACAAGAGCAAGGTGTTGTGGCGGCTGCGACGAACGGTAGAGAGGAGAAGAGACGAGCGGATCTGGGCGGCTCTGCTGTCGGGTCCGGCGGCTGCAGCGAGGGAGGAAGAACGGTGAGCTCTCTGGTGGTTGGGCTCGGTGATGGGGTAGCCGGCAGTGGTGGCTCGGGTTGTTTGCTTTCTTTTCTGTTTTTTTTTTGTGTTTTGTGTAAACTGGGAAACTAGGCAGAGGTGTAGAGGGCTTACTGGTTTTTGTGTTGCAGTAGGAAGATTTAGTTTCAGTTTTCTTTTGCAGAGAGTAAGGGAAGAGGTGGTACTGGGTGATGGATTTTTGCAGAAGATGGCTTGTAGGTGGTTTGCAGGTGAAGGTGAAGTACGGGCAAAAATAAAACTTGCAGGGTCACAGGTTACACTGGAAGCAGCTCACGGGCACACAGGGGAAGGCGGCTGCATAATTCAATTATGCAGTCGTGTCCCGTCCGGACCAGAAAATATCTATAATACCCCCCTTGACTTTATTTCTGGCCCGATAATTCGAGGTTAAACATGACTTTACTCGAGATTTCTGGACCCGAAAAATTCCAACTTTGGTCCGTAAAATCCGCAGAAAAATCCCGAGTGTGGGACAGAGCTCGGTTTCGGAATCCGATGCATAATTTACCCTGAAATAATTATCCAAGATTATTTTTATTTGGTAAATTACTGTACAAAGCATTTTTACAGTCCCGGTAAAATGTAAATTTTTACCCGGGCTGTTACAGGGGTACAGCTTTGTTTATGATGTGACAATTTGAGTTGAGGATTGGATTGATATTCTTGGAGAATTTTGTGATTTTGGAGGTGAATCAATTTTCTTTTTAAGAAATTGGTTGATGATTTGATGATTTTTGGATACTAAAGTTGTTTGTGACGGGATAACTTGATTTGAGGATTGGACTAATGTTCATGGAATTCTTTGATGTTGGAGGTGATTTAATCTTTTAAAAAAAAAGAGATTGATGATTTGATGATTTGGTGATTCAATTTTTTTTAAAAAAGGGGGGTTCGATGATTTGGTGATTTGAGGGATTATTTAAAAAGCTATAATCGAAGTTATGATCTTTGCTAGTTTCGGTAGATTTAGAAGAGAAATATTATTTGATGGATGATTATGATAGTAATAAAACTTGAGGTAATGATTTGACATGGTTTGAAATATATAATAAAAAAAAAGAAATTTATTTGGGAATTTAATTATGATTAATGGGAGATAATTTGGAGTTTATAGATTTGAAGAATTATGGAAGGATTGATGATCATGATAACTATGTATTGAGGTTTCTGGGATTAGTGGATTACGGTGTGAATTTGGAGGACGAAATTCCTTTAAGGAGGGTAGAATGTAACGACCCGGGTAAAATTTTCGTGATTTTTACCAAGTTGTTTTGACTTTTACGGTGGTTAATAAAATTTTATCGCGGTTAATTAAAAATTTTACCAAACCGAGTCAACTTTCAATATTTTCACTATTATTATTATTATTATTTTTTTACAACTCTCAAAATTATCATTATTGTTAATACTGTTACCATTATTATTATTTTCGTAATCAACATTTATAACAATACTTTTATTATTATTTTGGTTGGGATATTCTTGTTGCAATAATTTACTAATTATAAGTTAAAAAGAATTTTCATCTTTTATTCCCATGATATTTAATAAATTAGTCTTTGGAAAATTATTTTGAATTTTATAAAAGAATAATTGCTAAATTATGTTTATGTTTTTCAAAGATTAAGTTAAAACGTTAAACACAAGGTTTAATACCGATACTCGTTTTGGAGAGTCTTTCGATAACCGAGCCTCGGTTTTTAATTCCGAGAATTGGACGACGCTCAGGGGTATTAATCGAATTTTCCGAGTCAAAGTTGTATTTTTGGACTCGGGAGGGAAATCTGGTTCGACCAATCGTGGCCTGCCACGTGGCCATTCTTCCTTTCTTTTCTCTTCCTTTCCCTTTCTTTTCTTTCTTTTCTCCTTCTCCTTTTCCTTCAGCCGCCGGCCCCCTCCCCCTTTTCTTTTCTTGCCAATTCCTGCTTCTCTTTCCCGTGATCTTCATTCCTGTTTCTTCCTTGTTTTCTTCCCCTTTTCTCTCCTTTATTTACACCTCCTCTCTGCTCATTTACTTTTTCACGCCTCTCCTCTCTCCCCCCTGCTTTCCTTTTTCCTCTCTGCCTTTGCCAACTCTGCCTCCTCCACACACACACGCTGCCTTCACTGTCTGCGACCGACACCACTTTCCTCCCCTTTTCTTCTTCCTTTGCCTCCTCTTTCATCTTCCTCCACCCTTCGCCGCCGCTGTCACCAGATCACCTCCACCTACTCTTTTCTCCTCCACGCCACCACCGAGTCCAGCACAACACCGCACCGCCTCTTCCTTCTTCTTCCTCGTGACGCCGCCGTCTCTTCCTCCTCGTTGTCCTCTGTCTGTGTTCTGAACAGAGGAACTGTGCTCGGGCCACCGTGGATTGAGGTCGTCGCTGCTGTGGGTGCGCCAACACGCCGACGCGCTTTCCCTTTCTCCTCTTCCCCTCGTGCTCCACGATCTGCTCTTCCGTGAGCTCTTGTCCTCCATTGGCGCCCGATCTTCTGCCTCCTTGCCTTTGCTTGAGCCGTTGCCGCCCTGTGTGGTTGTGTCAGTAAGACCCGACGGCGCCCTCCTCCTCTTTTCTCCACAATCTCCTCCTCCTCCTTTAATCGATCTCTGCCAGTTGCTAATTTGGTCTTGGTTGTTTTGTGCTTTTGGTTGTGGGTCTGTCCGATTGTAACCGGGTGTGTATTTGGGCGTTGCTCTGTCGGTTGTTTGGGTTGGTGGTCTGGCCGTGATGCTGCTGTGGGCATGGTGTTGGTGTTGGTGGGTGATTGGGCAGTGGTTCAGCTAGGTGGCTTGGGTGCGTTGATGCTTGATGAGCAGAGATGAGGACCATGGTGTTTTATGAGCTGCGTGAACAGTGCTAGGCCGGAATCCGGCGAGGTTCCGACAGTCTCGGGAATTTTCCGGCGAGCCCGGAAACTGAACTTTGGGTAAACCCGAGCTTTGGACCATATGCATCATATAAACGAACCCGAACGATAATGGACCCAGACATTAAAATTGATTAACTTAATTTAGTTAACTTGTGATTTTTATTTTATTTATCTTGTTATGCTTTTATTTATGCTTTTGTATCATGCTTTTATGTTTTTATTTATTGCTTTTATTTAATTTATATTTTTGACTAGATATATACATATATATATATGAGTTTATTTTTAATATATTATTTTGGGCTAAATTAATATTGGTTTCATATCAATTATTTCTCCCAATTTTATTCTTACATATAACCCGTGCAAAAATTATTTTAAGGCTAAATTATATTTTAATCATTTATCAGAAATTTTTTGTTAATGGTAATATTATTTTGAAATATTAATTTATTAACAGTTATAATATTTCTGTCCAATGATTTTGTTATATATTAAATCTAACTACTTAGTATGTACAAGTTTTGAATTGTTATTAAATAACCGTTGTATTTTATAACGAGCTATGGTATCGTTATTATTTTTACTCTATCTATAATTTTCGGTTATATATGTATATAAACTACAACAATGTTTTATACCATATATAGCGTATATTAAATTCTTTCCGATGGTGATATTTTCTATTTCATGGTTTATTATCAAATATAATATTCAAATGTCATTTTTGCGTATTTATCATTTTATAATCATTGGCTACTAAACAAATACGTATTTATTACCATTTCATCGAGTATAAGTACTTTATGGAATATTATACATAATATCTTATGTATGTGATTTAAACTACGTATTTATGTGTATGTATTTTCTTATCATAAGCGACCTAAGAGCCGGGATATCGGCTTGGGCGCTCGGTTTGGGTTTTTTATTTAATCAAGTATACTTGATATAATCGCTGGATTTATTAATTGCCACCAAGTTGGAAGAATTTTTTGGTAATGAGATAACTATGGAGATAATAAAATGAACAGATAAGCCGTTTGATAATTGTTAAACTGGTATCATGCATAATCATCATGATTCGTGCATTATAAGTGATTGTGTTGCTATATATGTATATAGGGATATTATGGTTTGATCGGATAGCTGTTTCAGAGACACATCAGGTGAGGATGGATAACCCTTGATATATTGCCTATAATACTGTTGTGTGTTCTTGATACTTGGATGTGCTTTGTTGTTGATTGAACAAGTTGTGTGCTGATATATATTGTTGTTGGATATTTGATGATATGGAATTGTGTTGGTTATTTGGCTGCTATGGTTATTGTTGTTGTTATTGTTATGAAGCTGATTTGCTTGATTGAACCGCTGTGTTGACTTTTATTGGTTCCTTGGATACTATATTGTGATTGATGTTGGATTGTGATAATTGGTGTTATGAAACTGTTGATGGATTAGTCTGTTGTATAACTTGAGTTAATGGGAAGTTGGATATTTGTTTGACTGTTATGGATAACTGGGAAAAAGAAAATGGAAATTGGAAGTTGATTTGAGATGATGATTTAATTGTCACGTGGAAAGTAGTGGTACGACTAGATGGTTAGAGGCTAGTTCTGTGGTGGCCATGATCGGTTTCTTGGTTATGGGATGTTGATCCCGGTTTGATTTGGATATTGGGATGTTGATCCCGGATTGGTTTGTTATTGGGATGTTGATCCCGGGTTACGTTTGGCCTGGCATCTGGATTTAGTTAATAACCAGGTACGACCCTAGCTTATCCAGTGACAGGGCCCGGATATTAAAATTGGAAAATTTAATGAGTGAGTCATGTTTTCTGGTTTTGGGTTTGGGATGTCGATTCTTGTGATTTGGTTTTGGAATGGATATGACTTAATTGTCACGTGGTAAATAGAGGTACGACCGGATGGTTTGAGACTGTTTTGTGGTGGCCATGATCTGGGTTACTTGTGATGGGCATGTTGATGCCGGTTTGATTGGGATGTTGATCCCTGAGATTGTTATTGGGATGTTGATCCCTGAGATTGTTATTGGGATGTTGATCCCTGAGATTGTTATTGGGATGTTGATCCCTGAGATTTGTTATTGGGATGTTGATCCCATGTTCTTTTTCGATCTGGCACCAGGAACAGGTTGATAACCTGGTACGACCCTAGCTTATCCGTGACGGGGCCCGGAAGATAAAATTGGTAATAATAAATGATTGTTCTTTTGGTCTTGGCTCAGTCATGATTTGGTTGATTCTTGAGTTGTCTTTTGTTGGTATTTTCTTCGAAAGTATTATGGTTGCCTGCATATCTCTGTTTATCCTTAGTTGGTGAGCACTTCAGACTCACCCCTTGCCTGCGGGGTTTCATCCCGTAGGATGAGTTATTTATGGTTCAGGAATGTACGAGGCAAGCTGCAGTGTACCCTCAGGCAGGACTCGGATCCATTAGTTGCATCGGGATTTGCATATATTGACATTAAGTTTATAAATGCTTCCGCTGTGCTATTGTTATTGAGATTCCCAAAGTCGGGTGTTATGATATTGTTATTGGGCCGTTGGGCTGGATTTGCTGTTGAATATACTAATTGTGCCACGTGTTGGCACTGTTGTTCAGTAATTACTGTTTTGTTGGGTAAATTCAGGTCGGGGTGTTTCAGACAAAATAATAATTTTGCAACCATCCTCCTCACTTTCTCCCCAAATGGGAGAGATTGAAATAATGGGATGGGACGAGAAAATTTTCTCCCCATTTTCTCTTCCTCCACTATTCTCTCTTCTTCCCAAACAAGGGATTGTTGCTTGGTAATTGTGCGTTCTCTCCTCTTATTCTTTCTCCCTAACTTTCTTTCCTTCCAAAACTAAGTCTAACTCATTATCATCTCTCTAAATTTATCTTATCTCTAATCCCAACATGAAACCATTCTTATCTTTCTAAACCCATCTCAATTTTAACCTCCTAACACCACTTAGGTTTCTAAAGATAATGTCACTTTTATTTAAGAAAAAAAATTATTATACTTTTAATATGAAAATTTGAAAATAAATTAAATATAAAAAATAAGATTAAAAGTAATAGAATATTATTGCACCGGGGCGGGGCCATGCGATTCTCATCAGTTTCAACCTCCGAGAGACTTATTGGTAATTTTCGGGAAGAAGATACCTGATATAGCCTAGCCCAATCCATGAGGAAGGGCCCCCTAGAAAAGTAACCCAAAGGAGATGTAACAGGATCCAGCCCAGAATATAGAATAATCTAGAAGAACATCTGGCACTTGACAGCTGTCCACGAGGGTACAAGTACGGAACCCTACACGTGGGTACGAACGTGGGAACCCTGAGCTAACCAGCACCATCGGATCAAGTAGATGAGGGTAAAGGGTAGCCATCCGATTTAGGGCATCATATTCACATATTATATATAGAATAGACAGGGGCAAACAAAAAAGGGGACTGGGGGGCCGATTTACTGTAATTATAGACACAAAACTACCCTTTTTTCTCCCTTGTACTCTCCTACTCCCTCCTGTGACCCTAAGAACTTCCTTAATAAAAATCCAATCTTTTATCTATTCTAAGCTTTTTTGTTGATTTCCAAGTATACAAATTTTTTGGTCATATCAAGTGGCGCCGTCTGTGGGAATCAAACGAAAAGCTAAGCTCAATGATCCATCAAAAGCTCATTCCATCCATATCCATCAAGTCTTCATCCAAAGATGAGCAAACTGAGCTCTGGGAACACTGGATCTGTCAAGGTCCAGGCCAGATTCAACAAGATCCGAGTTAGATCTCACAAGATCTAACATGGAGGGGAGTAGAACGAAACCAGATCTGGCCATTGGCAGCCGAGAAGTGGCCAAAAAGCGTGGAAACAGGGTTGAATCAAGTAACAACCACCATATCTCAACGTCCTTGCCACCGGAGAGGGGGGAAGAAGCTCATTCTGGAGAGATCCAGATCAGATCTGCCTAGATCCGGCTAGATCCGAGCTACATCTACCCAAATCTGGTTAGATCTCTACTGACTCAACTAGATCGAGGTGATGGGAGCAAGATCCAACTAGATTCGAGGCTCACCCAATGAGAACCAACCCAGATCCCTGGAGATCTAAGGAGTCACAGCTCTTGACGTCATTATCCATGCTCGATTCACCGTCGCCGGTCATTGGAAAAGCAACATAACCCTGTGTTGTGGCGAAGAGAACCTCCAGCGCATGAGATGGACGCTGTAAAGGGAGCTACCCATGAAAAAGAAGCAAAAAAGGAGATGGCATGCAGATACAGCCGGAAGATGTCCGAACCCACACTGGTCCAGCTGCCCATCGTCTTCCAAGGCCTATAGGCCCAAAAAATATCCTTTTTATTTATGCTGATGTTTAAATAGTTTATATCTTTACAATGATATTGGCTTGGGTGATGTTTGTTGAATATATGGCTATTCATGCTAATTAAGTCTTTCCTTTTTGTGGAGGAATGCCAACAAGCGGTTAGAACGCTGATGGAACCCTACTCGAGGAGCAGCCAAGACTCTATAGGAGTGCCAAACTCCAAAGGAAGTTAAGAAAAGGCCTCTGGAGGAGGAGGAGGACCGAGAAACAACACCACAGCTAGTGCATGGATGCTAGAGGGGAAAAGGTGAGACCTTGAGGAGATGGGACTATTGAGAATCATCCTTAGTAAGGTCTTCCTCCAAAAATAAAATATAAAAGGGTGCAGAAAGCACACCCAGGAGAGACGTTGGAATAAAGCTGGTGGGTACCTGTGTATGAGCTACATGAACTCTCATTAGAATGGAACAGTAGGGTTCGAAAAACCCTGAAGAACAAAGGCCAAGAGCTAATGCTCAAGCCTAAAGAATAAGGAGACGGGACCCTAAGATTCATCATCAGCATGGTCTTCCTCCAAGAAGAAAATATAGAAAGGGTGCAGAATGCACACCTAAAAGAACAAGGAGACGGGACCTTGAGATTCGTCCTCAGTATGGTCTTCCTCCAAAACAAAAATATAAAGGGGTGCAGAAAGCACACCCAGAAAAGACGGTGGAATGAAGCTGGTGGGAACCTATGCAGAAACAGCAGGAACCTTCATTAGAGTGGAACAACAGGGTCCGTTAAACCTTGAAAGACAAAGGCCAAAAGCTAAGGCTCAAGCCTGAAGAACAAGGAGATGGGACCCCTGAGATTCATCCACAGTAAGGTCTTCCTCCAAGAAGAAAACATAAAGGGGTGTAGAATGCATGTCCAAAAGCAAGCAGAATCCCGATCCTTGATGGATCCGTGGTCCGGCAACACTCCCTCAGTTGTCTGCCAGAAGGAACCTCAAGGGTACCTCCATAAAGGCAAGAACAGCTGCCAACACGAATAAATCGATCAAGAGAGAGTTCCTCACTTGGGAAAAGTGAAAGGATGAAACTTGAGAGCGAGATGCCATAAGATGCATACTCCCGCTTAGGAGCCATAAAGCACTAAGGCTCCAAAAAGTTTCACAAATCGCAAAGGCCTGAAGAGTGCCAACGCAAAAAGGCCTAAAGAGTATCGTGCAAAAGGTCCAAGGGTGCCAAAGCATACTTTGGTGGTCTTGCTCTCAAGTGAATCTATAAGCTTTCCCTAAGTAAGGAAAGCTCCCTTGAACATTTAAAGACAAAAATAAGAACCCCAAGAGAAGGGTGCAAAGGGACCGTGAAAGTTCTAGAGTTTCGACACCTGGATCAACTGAGAGGGGAGTTACCACCACATAAGGGTACAATGCTGTCACATAGGCGTGAATTCCACTGCCACCTAAATCTTCCACTGTATACGGCATGGAGAGCCGCCAACCTGATGGTAGACAAGGGGCTGAACCCTGAATAATGCCACAAACCGACTGAAGATGTGCAAAAGGTAGGATCCCTGGAGTGGATGGGAACCTGAAGGTAGACAGGGGGCTGAACCCTGTCAGGAACCAACCGAAGCCAAAATGAAGAAGAGTGGAACACGAGCTGCACTCTTTTTTCCTTCATCAAGTTCTTATCCCACTGGGTTTTTCTTGATAAGGTTTTTAATGAGGCAGTCCTCTTAAAAGCGTGTTCCACTAACTCGATGACGTCTGTATCATTGAGCCAAATGCCCGACCTCGTAGGAAGCTCGGCCATTTAGGGGGCTCTTGATATAGCCTAACCCAATCCATGAGGAAGGGCCCCCTAAAAAAGTAACCCAAAGGAGATGTAACAGGGTCCAGCTCGGAATATAGAATAATCTAGAAGAACACCTGGCACTTGACAGCTGTCCACGAGGGTATAAGTACGGAACCCTACACGTGGGTATGAACGTGGGAACCCTGAGCTAACCAGCACCATCGGATCAAGTAGATGAGGATAAAGGGTAGCTATCCGATTTAGGGCATCATATTCACATATTATATATAGAATAGACAGGGACAAACAGAAAAGGGGACTGGGGGCCGATTTATTGTAATTATAGACACAAAACTACCCTTTTTTCTCCCTTGTACTCTCCTCGTCCCTCCTGTGACCCTAAGAGCTTCCTTAATAAAAATCCAATGTTTTATCTATTCTAAGTTTTTTTGTTGATTTCCAAGTATACAAATTTCTTGGTCATATCAATACCATCTTGACAAAGTTTGTGGATATAAAAACTAAAAAATCAAAAAACGGGGACAATATTAATGAAATAAACAAAGTTAAGGGACCAGAAAGTTACTTTTGAATGAAAAAAGGTAATATGAGAGAGGTAGGGATTAAAGCTTTTCCTATCCCTGTGTCTGTCGTTAAAATTAAAAATCATCCATGTGTTGAATTTTTACTTAATTTTATCCCTCTGTTCACCCATTTGAAGTATTTTGGTGCATTTTATTTCTGATAAAAATTATTGACATGGCAAGTTTTTCGATGCCATGTCAATTATATGAGAGTCACATGTTCGGCCCACATCAGCCATGACTAGGGATGACAACGGGGCGGGGAATGTGCGGGTAGAGGAATCCCCGCCCCATCCCCGCGACTTAAAACTCTCCACATCCCCATCCCCATCCCCCGTTGCGGGGGGAATTTTATCCCCATCCCCGCTCCCCGCAATCCCCACGGATCCCCGCGGATCCCCACGACTCAAATTATACATTTTAAATTTTCATCACTTCAAAACTTGAAAACTTGAAATTTAGCTCCAAGCAATTACAAAATACATATTAATGCTAGTGTCATTACAAAATATATATTATTATGTAAAACTATATATTACCACCAAAAGATTCAAATCCAATCAACCCTAGAAAGGAAAATAAAATAAAATAAGTGAATTGAAGTGAACTTATAGTTTATATTATATTATCTTTTTACCTTTTTTTTTGTTTTATACTTGAACAAAATGGGTAAAAACCCAAACTTGAAATATATATATTTGTATATGGAGTAACTAGAAGGGTAAAATCGTTACTTAATATTTTTGCGGATCCCCGCAGGGCGGGTACTATGATCCCCATCCCCATCCTCAAATTAGTCTCGGGTTGAAAATCCTCCCAATCCCATCCCCACGGATCCATAATCGCCCCCATCCCCGTCCCCACAGCGGGGAATCCCCGCGGATCCCCGCGACAATGGGGATTTTTGCCATCCCTAGCCATGACCAAAGCCCATAAAGTTTAGTTTCTTTGTTGGACTTGACACGTGGGTACTACGTCAGCAATTTTCTACCTAATCGAATAAAATAAACTAAATTAGGCCAAATGAGGAGAAAATAGGGATAAAAATAAGCCAAAAATTTAACACGACTTCTACTTTCGGAGATATAAAAAAACTTAATCCCAAAAATGGTAATTTGATACTTTAAAAAGTTCAATTACTAATTTGTTCGAAAAAAAATTAAGTTGCTAATGTGGTTTTTAACAATCATTATGTATAAATTGAAATTTAGCCAAAATAAAAGACTAGTTATTGACAAGGGCTAGCTAGGGGGACCTTTTTCTTGGATGCCCCATATTCTATACTATTATCATTTATGAAGAATGTAAAAGAAATCTTTTTTTCGTCTGAATAAATTAAAAAAAATTTATACAAGTCACGGGATTCCTGGAAAACTGCCCCGTGATGGGGGCATCTCCCACATTCTCTAGTATTTACTCTAAAAAAAGGTACTGCAAAGACGGTGAAATCTATTAGTTAAGATGCCAAATGGGGAAATAGAAAAATCAAACAGGCCATGCTCAAGTGGAGCGCATGCTTATGCGTCACTCGCACCTGGTCTGCTCATGTTTTGTCTCTTCCTTTGGCCACTGCACCCTGTCCCTTTTTTAAGCTTTTCTAGTTTCCCTCGCACTTCCTTTTTCTACAATTTTCTATTCTAGCCCCATCTCTAAGGGGGCTTAGCTCTAGGAGCTGGTTTACTTGCTAGCAAGACTTTCCTAGAGTTTACACAAAACCACCATCAATTTGTCAACATAGTCGTCCTTTTCTATATTCTTGTTCTAAAAAAAAAAGGAACAATATCCATATATGTACAATATATATTCTTTGCTAGGAAGTCACTGTTTTCTTTTAGTTTTCAATTTTTAACCAAAGCCATAATTTATTTTGGTCAATGACCGGGAAGTATATTAAAAAATATACGTGAGCTCAGTACATGATTAGAAGTCGGTAGCTCAATTCGACTTCTATTTGGATACAAACAACATGATAAACATAGTATGAGGCTACATGATAAGGAATCAACGTCCCAAACATATCAAAAATACATCCGGCTCATAATAACTAACTAGGGTGGAACTGAAACGGAAGACATCCAAGTCCGGGAGAAAGATCGGTCAATGAGGCTGGGGGGGAACCGTCCGCCGGTCCACGTCCATATTAGAGCTGGACGCTCCGGGAGAGAAGATCATTCGGTAGCACTCTTCTCCCAGGACCACAACTGTATGGTTCTGTGGTTTACGAGGTCGGGGGTGGGGGGCGGTTTGGGCGTAATTCGAGGAGACGACTGGGTAAGTAGTTGAGGCAGTAGCTGTAGAGGGACTAGGTCCAGAGGGGGTCAGGGAAATATCAAGAGTAGCCGAGGGGTTTTGGGCATTGGATACATCTCTAAGGGTTTGTCTTTTGGGGTTTTCCTTTGTGAGTTTGGAGATTTTCACTGACTGAGTTTTCTTCATGGGTTGTTTTTGGAGTCGGTTGTGAAGTTTGCTTTTGGATTTCTTGATAGACTCCTCCCCGAGGAAATCTTGGAATGTAGGTAAAGCAGGGTGTTGTTCAGGAGGGGGTTGGTGTTCAATGGAAGGTGGTGGTGTCGGGATAAGATCTGGAGCCGGAATCCCCTCTGGTAGGACAATATGTGAGGTCTGTACAGGTGGGGGAGGTGCATTAGGGCTGGGGAGGATGGCCGGTTCACGATCCTCCGATCTATCATTGCTCAGAAGCTGAAACCGGTTGGATGGCCGGCCAGAGTTATGGGGCAATAGGGGAGCCGGGATGCCAGTGAATTGACGTCGGGGTGGACGCCTCGAAACTCTTGGCGCATTCATCCATGCACCCCGTCCATCGCTGGACGATGCAACCTGCCTCCCAGTTGCCGTCAAAATTGCGGGTGGTGGTGCTGTGGCCTCATTCTGTGAATGCGGAGCATTCGGACAACCTAACACATTGTGGTCAAGTTTCCCACACACATAACAGATATCGGGCAAGCCTTCATAGCTTACCTTCAAAGGTTCGCCTTCGAGGTATACTGTACCCGGTAGTGGCTTTGTCAAATCGAGACATACAGCAATTCTAGCAAATTTTGCTCTAGTGGGATTAGAGGAATTACCGTCAAGTCTGATTGTTCTCCCCACCATGTTGCCGAGTTGTCGGAGGATCCTGGAGTGGTAGCGGTTGGTAGGGAAGTTGGGGAATTGGATCCATGTCACTATCGAATCAATCCTGCCAGTGGACGCTCAGAATGTGGGTGTCCAGGGTTGGACACTAAGCACGCTGCGGTATATGAGCCAGGGTCCGTCGGTTAGGTCGTGAAGGTAATCCTTGCCTTCCCAGAATCGCACCACATAGAAGTTGTTGTCCAGGTCTACGATCTTAAACGGTCCAGATGGTTTCCAAAGAGTCTGCAAATTAGTATGCAGTGCTTTGAAACCAATAGGGCGACCGAATAATTTCACTATCACAGCATTCTCCCATGGCTTATCTAGACGAGCTTTGAATGGGTCGGACAATTCTAGATTCGCCACTCCATTTGTGTGAGAAACAAATAAATCGCCGTCCTCAAATTCAGCTTCGCCTTCGACTTCCCAAGGATCAGCTTGGTATAGGGGATTTGCCCAGCGAAAAGTGAGTCCCGGTAAGAGGGGCGTTCGGGCTCCATCACGTCGGGAGCTTGGTCGGTTTGCGGGGGTGCGGGTGTTGTGCTGGTGGCGTCAGGTACAGCTGTTTGGGGGGGAGGGGGAGGCGCCACCACTGGAGCTGGTGGAGCTCGGGCTTCGAAGGAGGTGGTGCCTTCCTCACCTGCCCGCTCGGTGGTGGCAGTGGAAAGGCTGCATGGCATCGATGCAGGGGTTGCCTGCATCAACGCCGCCAGGGGAGGTGATGGTGGCCGACGTTCCCCAGTGGTGGGGGGAGCAGTTCCCCGGTCGCGTGAGCGGGAACGACATCGCTGGATGGGGCTGCTGACGGAGGAGCGGTGGCGGTCAGTGATAGACGCGCTGTCGGTGTCGGAGTCCAGGCCTTCCGGTGGCACGCCCATGGCCGCGGCGACCGGAAGGGAGGTGACAGGAGGCGGCACGCGCGCCGAGGGCGCGACGCGTGGGGGCCCTGCCGTCTTCAAGGTCGGGCTGTGTAGGTTGCAGATCGGGCGAGGGAGTTACAGATCTAGCTTGGTGGAGGGGACCGGTCTCAAGACGTCGCACGGAGAGGGATCTAACGCCTCATGCCGTGTTTTGTCTCGCCGGAGTGGCCCCGACGTTGGGCTGAAAATGGTTGGCTCGGTTGTGTTTTTTTTTTACATTGCCCGGGTCTGAAGATCCAAAGCCATAATTTATTGATCATCTGTTTTTGTGATTCATAATTAAGGATACGTATTTCTTCTATATATCTAATATGACAAAAATTAAATGGAGTTGTGAACAAAAAATATTTAAATTATCTTCACAGGCAACTAGAAATCGAACACGCGTCAACTTACATCCATCAACGCTCACTTACCACAAAGCTACATGACTTCTTCTACTGGTTGGATATATAAGCACATATTTATCAGAGGCCTGGCCCCAAGATCCGCCACTGGGTATTCTCCCCCACCCACAACGTGTGATAAAATAAAAATAACTTTTATAATGTTCCATTTTCTCTGCCTTACAAATAAATTTTTGTAAGAAAATGTTTTTTTCAAAAATTCAGGAACTTACAATGACTAGGACAAAAATCAGAAAGAAAATTGTCAATAATTTCCGTCCAGCTATGATTTTATTTTTAATTTGATGAATGCCCATCTATTTCTCGTTTTGTTATTATTGTTCGATAAGATTAGGGATATGGAAATCAAATGAATGTGTGTTTGGTAGAAAAAAAATATAGGATTGTAGAACGATAGTATATAGTTAGTATTGGATGAGAATGAGAAAATATAGCAAATGAGTTGGATTTTTTTTATCAAGAAAAAATTAAATTACTTTTGTCGGATACAATGAATAATATAAACAAAATATAAGAAAACAAAAATAAATTTATTAGCCCACCATTTATAAAGCTGCGTATAAGTCAATTGGTTGGAAAAAAAACAAGAATAAACTAACGTTAATAATTTGTTAAGTGGAAGGTTTGTTATTTAAAAGTGTAAACTTGAAAATTTGTTTTACAGATTAAGAAGAGATAAAATCATCCTTGATTCAAATGCTGAAGTGATGGTTACTACTCGCCAGCTGCTTTTCTTTTTTCATCTTGCTCACCAACTTTTCATCAAAGATACAGTGACGACTAACAAACCTGTGAATCCTACCAACAAGAAGACAGGCAATCTATTCAAAGAAAGACGACAACCATATTGATGAGATTGAGAACTTTGCAAAAAAGCAGAAGGAAAAAGCCTTGATAATACACAGAGGAAACGACATTGTACTATTTGGATGCACTCCATTCCATCTTTATTTCTTTGTAAGTGGGAGAAACATTAAGAGAACCTTTTTTGTTTTGTTCTTTTCCATCATGGGTCTACAATTTTATCCTCATTAATTACTCTAGGATAAACCGGATTATGCACATAGTTATGGACTTAGGATGAGTTTTCCAACATAATTTTTTTAATACTTGTGAAGACTCCATTTCAAGACCTATTAAGTTTAATCGAATTGCATATATATATTCCTACCAATCCTTGGTTAGAATAGAGCTTTTTTAACCCAAAAGAAAAGCAAATTCCGATATGAAAGCTTACCAACCATAACCAAAATGTGCGGATTGGATGAAAACAAAAAAGAAAAGCAATTCATAATAAATACTCCAATAAACTGAAAAGAAAATCTGAGAAAATGCTTTTATTGATAGGACGTAAAAGCTTTCAGAATAATGTGTTAAATAAAAAATAAAGTAGGCCATGCTTTTCAAAAGTTTAAGAAAAAGCCAGGATCTCATCACAAGTGGAGCTCATGCTTGTGCTTTACTCACAACTCTCCTGCTCATGTTTTATCTCCTTCTTCGGCCATTCCACCCTGTCCCTTTTTAGCTTTTCCAGTTTCCCTCTCGCACTTACTTTTTCTACAATTTTGTAGCCCCATCCAAGGGGGCTTATATAGTTCTAGGAGTTAGTTTTTTAATAAAAAGTTCTAGGAGTTAATTAGTTTTATTTCAACAGAAAGTTGAAATATTTCTAGCAAAGTTTACTACCAAGTTGCAGTTCACCAGGGCGGTCGCTACTTGCTGGCAAGACCTTTTTGTCTTTTTTTTTTTTTTTTGTTTTTTGACTTAAACTTGGTAGCAAGACTTGCAAGAGTTTACACAAAACCATCATCAATTATACACACACATAGAGATATGTGTGTGTAAATATAAACATAAATTCTTCAACGTAGTATTCTCTCCTGGGAGGTTAGTGTTTTCTTTTATTTTTCAATTTTTAACCAAAGTTATAATTTATTGACTATTTGTTTTCGTGGTTCATAATTAAGGATACGTATTTCTTTTATATATTTACTATGACGAGATTTGAATGGAGTTATGAATAAAAAAATATTTAAATTATCTTTATTAGTAAACTTTGCTAGAAATATTTAAATATTCCATTCTTATCTCTTTTATTTGTATGTATTCATTCATTCTATGATTTTCTTATGATTCACAGGTTGGCATTGGCATCGGGCATAGGATGGAGAAAGAAATGGTTATATATTGGTCCACAACAAACGAAATGGTCACACTCATAGTCATTTGGGGTTATTCAAAGTTTGATTTCCGACAAAAAAAATAATAATGGAGTTTATTGTGTCGGGCACTTGATGCAAGAATGCTTTCGCATAAGGTTGGTTTGGCATGGGCCATTTGATGCAAAAATGGAGCATCTATATATCTATAATGTGGTCCATTTGTGTGATACCCTTTCCCTCACTCTTTTTCTTTCTTTGGTTTTATCTTCTTCTACAATTTACCCATTATATCACGGCTTTTTTCATTCTCCCTTAGAATAGTAGTAGTAAGCAACTCAAAAGTCATGTCCTCCTCCATTTCCAATTTGTGATGAGTTTAAAATATTAAATTTTGAGAGGTCAGGTCGATAAGACTTAAATTTGAGCCCAGCTTGCAGAGAATTTTTGAAAACTCAGCTTATCTTTGGCTTCACTCGTTTTACATCGCGTTTGGCACAAATGTTGTTGTCAAGACCAAAATTTTGAAGGGATCAATTAGCCGAGGCCCGAGGGTATGTTAGATTAATGGATTGTGTAATCAAATCTTAAAACTGTAGTAACAAAAGAAAATCGAAATATTCATGGTAGATTCTTATGGATTGTGATAAATAAGACTTAACTACTCCTTTTTAATATTTATAAACTTTTTAGGAGAGATAAATTTTATTAATTATGATAAAATTTAATTTACAAAAATATCTTTATTTTTATGCATGTTACAAATATTTTAGTATGTAAAATTTAGAGTTTTAGGGTTTAGCATTTTGGATTTAGGGCTGAAGGGTTTAGGATCTTAAGGTCTAGGGCTTAGGTTTTAGGATTTAGAATTTAGGAATTTAGGATTTTAGTTTTAGAATTTTAGGATTTTGTACTCTAACAGACAAGGGTCTTGTCTTGAGGTCTAATGTTTAAAGGACTTGTTGTCTAGCAGGCAGGGATCCACGGGTGATATCAACGAAGTGAAAAATAGCCGAAAAAGAGACGAAATACGGGCGTTAGAGAAAAAAAAAAAAAACAGATCTGAAACTCTAGAATCCTAAACAGAAAAACAAAACCAATCTAACCTTCTTCTCTAACAGGTTTAGGGTTTAGGACAGAACTGAGACTCTCTAATAGCTTTTTTTTCTCTCTAACCAACGTGATTAGTTTCACTTCTTAGTGGATTTTCATGAACCACGTGGCCCAATTCATTTAACGTTTATTTGATAATTTCTTGCTGAATTCCATAAATTCCCAGCGATTCACTGTGATTAACAGGTAATCATAGGTTTGATGTAGTAGGTATGTGGCGTAATTATTATGTTGTAAAATAGTACTAACATGTAATTTACGGCAACGTTCACCCCTCAGTTTTTGCATTTTCTATAAAAATCTTGATAGATTCTGTTCTTTGATTTTTTTTTATTAAATTTGGTAATTCAAATTTTCTTATTGAGTTTTTATATTAAAACAATACAAGATAGTGACAATCAAACAAAAAAAACAAATTTACTACATTTTTTTTTCTTTAACATTGGCTTGTTGATGTCAATTTGTAACAATTATGGGATATAAACAAATAATTATGTTGCCACAAAAAATAACAATTGCCTAAGGACCAGCAGCTAGGAGCAAACATGCAAAGGAATTGTACTCCGCGGTCAAGGCTCCAGGCATAGTTATTAAACCCGGCCCGGCCCGGTCGGTTCGACCGGTTGAACCGTGATCCGCAGCCTATATTGGGTTTTTAGAGATGTCGGACCGGCCTGCAAGTGAACTGTATACAACCCGCTGACCCGGCCAGTTTTGTAGCGACCCGGTTGAACCAATGACCTTGCCGGGTCAGTTTTAAGTCACAAAACACAAAAGAAAATTATTTTTTTCTAATTTTACATAAAATTGTATTATTTGATGGAAACTAAAAATTTATATTTAATTTTTTATCAAAATATAGGTAAGTCTGCCTCTTCAAACATCATGCAAGATTGCAGTGGTGTATGCTTCTCTAGTGGTTGAAAACTTTTTGCCTCCATCGAACAAGAAATAAGTCCTTCCCTGGACAAAACCTTCAGGGCCTTTGCATAGACTGGAAGAGGAGGAGGGGGACTGAGTTGGCATGGACCTATCCAAGGGGCTCCTGGTTCTCCTGGTCCTGGCCTCCTTTGTGTCGAAGGACTCTTGCATAGAGAGAAGTGCTTCTTCTTTTTAGGGTTTGGACCTAGAGGGTTGCGTTCAAGATCCAATTCTGTGATATCATCACAATCACATCCCGATTCACACATATCTGGATCGGGTGCCCAGACAAAATGTCCGTTGACATGTGAGACAAAAACAGGTGTTCCATCAGGGAGGAAGTAACTGATAAGAACTTTTTCTCTTGGCGTCTTCAGGGGAATGATCATGCAAAAATGGAGGAAGGAGGAGTTCATGGCAGAAGATGACTCCGGATGACCATATGTCAGTTTTACACTTCCATCAGGTTGTTTTTGAAAAGAAGATTCCATGATCTAGATTGGTTGTTCATTTCTCTGTAATTTCTCATAATTAATCAGCCATTCCTGAGGAATCAGCTTAACTAAATCCTCCCGAGATAATTGTCGTGGAGGTTGAACAATTGTTGGAACTTTATCAGTTTCAGCATAGATGAACAAAGGGTCTGAAGATATACCTGGAAAGCTGAGATTGATTGCATGGTCCTGCAATCTATAGACTAGCTGGTGATGCAAAGTCGCTGCAATTGATGAAGATGTTTGCTCAGCTCCATAGATCTGTATCTGGATCTTCAAGGCATTGGACAGATTTTCATCAAGAAGAGACATATTGAAGTTTGGGAAAAATGTTAGAACAACACTTCCCGAATTCAATGTCGTCAGTACCGTTCCTATTACAGCATGCTCGTATTGAAGATAACGAGTGTCAAGAAGTGACAATCTAGCTGTTACAAGTAGGACTTGTCGTCCATGATAGGAAAGGACGAGCCGAATCGCTCCAAGGTGGAGATGTGAATATCCCTGTCTTACCCATTGAGTGATGAAAACAGGAGGAATCTCAATTGTAACATACTGTTCTGCAGCTGTAGCCTTCAAGAAATAGTGATTCATGTTTGAAGACTGGATGTACTCCTTCACCATAGGACGGCGAGAGGAGATGAGGGTTTTTATGGCTCTAGAAATAGAACCTTTTTTGAAGATGGTATAAGGATTAACAAGTGAGAGAGTTGAATCCTCAATCCGAACATCTTCCCGAATATGAGTGATTTCAACTAAGTGATCAATTTTATGAGACTGGGTTCTTCTGAAAGATTCAAGGAGAGAGATGGCTGAAAGATAAGTAAGTGCTTGGGATGGTATATAATTGGTGGTGTTAGTTTCCTGGGTTTCACTCATGGTTTATGTATTCTTCTCTTACTCTCCTTTCAGAACAATAGTTGTTCTTACTTCTTTTGTTATAGAACTCTGGTACTATCCCCGAGTTCAAAAGAGACTACTGGACAGAGTAAAGGATATTTGGTACGTGGCATTGTGCACATTCTCAGCCTACCCAAACAGGTGGGCATTAGCTAGGTATGAGTTTCCAGCCAATATACCGAATATCCATTGCCAAGTATCCATGGCTCCGCTACCAAGAGGCGCCGGGAGCTCCTTAGTCGTATAAAACCACTCATGGCGAGTAAAGAAGGATCCACTCTCAGTGGCAATCGGTACTCAAGCCCCTTTTGTGATTTCATACAACCTTGGAGACCGTAGCATCAGGATAGATTAAAAAAAAGAAGTAATAGGACTATCGTCCATAAGGATTTCAGAGAAGAGAGAGAGTTTTAGTAAGACATGGTTATAAAACACACAAGTTTTTATTGATAATGGGAGTTCTGATGCCCCCTTCCAAGATTTACAAGCTCTCTTATATAGATGGGAGGATGGACATACAAACTGAAAAAGACAAAAGAAAAGACAAAGGTGGGTGATGACTCATCATCCCACTTATTACAACACACTTAACACACTTTAATAATACAATATGCTTTATGCTTTATTTGCTGATTGGCTCCTCTGAATTGCAATCATAATACGGATTTGTCATGTCATCGTCACTGTCAGAGTCAGGGTCCCGAGATGACCTGTATGGCACTGGATCAATCGGTACAATTGGATCAGACTGTGTGGAGGTTGATGTGGTGGATGGCTCTAGAGGGGGTTCATTATGACAAAGCCATCGAGCCCAATTCAATATCTCAATTGGAATAGTGGTGGAAGGGACCCTTTCTGGAATGAGAGGTCTTGCCGGTGAAGCAACCATAGAAGTGGCGGTCAGGGTAGAGTTTCCCGAGATTGGAGTTCCATTAAGGCTGCTTAAAAAACTCTTAGCTTCAATGACCAAGCGAGGTGTGTCAGCAATAGTTCCTTCTATGACCTTCCAAATATGAACAACTGGACAGGGAGCAACAGAGGAGTTATGCTGGACATATGGCCGATGGAGTACCACATAAGTAGCAATGGTGTTTCTCTATGCAGGTGGATGAGTGATGTGAATTTTGGAAAGTTCTCTTCTCCACCAAGAGAGGGGAGCGAACGTCTGAAGAAAATACCAGCACTTAGAAGCACGTGCATTTTTATTCAAGAGATGACGGAGAACTCGATCCATAGGAATATGGATAAGGCAATAGTAAAGAGTGGTAAGGAACCAGAGATAGTAATATAGGGATACTTGCCATTCAGTTGTACCTAAACTTGGGATGTCATAAAAGGGGGTGTCGATCAGGTATTGGGAAGCACCTAAAACAGGAGATATTTCACCTATCGCATCATTAACCAAAGTTTTGAAATGGAAAAGATGGTTTCTGGCGTAGGTCTGGATACTGTGAATGGTATTGGGTCTTCTCAGGATGGGTGGTATGATAGTTTCAGTGGCTGAGAGATCAAGGATGTCGGGTCGGTTATTTCCAAGAGAGGATGGGTTTCTAACAGGGGTAGCCATGTAAATAAAGGGAATGACCTGGGGAGTTTGGATGATGGAAATGGTTTTTGGTCTGGATAACAAATCTGCAAGCACATTGTGTTGTCCTTTTATATGCTCAACTTCAAAATCATACTTTGCAAACCAGTCCTTCCAACGCAATAATTGTTTCGCCGGGAGGGACTTGTTTTTGAAATCTAGAATCTGCGGAAAAGAGGAATTGTCCATCTGTATCTTGAAGTGATGTCCAATCAAATGGAATTCAAATTTTTTGATCCCATTCTTGACGGCTAGGATTTCTTTGTAGATGGTATGATAATGCTTTTCTGAGTCTTTGAATTGTCCGCTAGCATGCCCACAAAGATGTTTGGTGCCATCAATTTCTTCAAGTAGGACAGCGCCCCAATAATGATCACTGACATCAGTCTGGAGAATTCTTTTTCCCACAGAGGGAATCTTTAGCGGTGGGGGATTTTGAGCCACTTGCTTCAACTGTTGAACAGCTGTGGTTTGCTCTGGACCCCATGGTGGAGCAGCTTTTTTCAACATCTTTGATAAAGGTGAGATGTGGGTAGCCACCTTTGGAATAAAATTGCATAGATAGTTGATAATTCCATGAAACTGCTGAATTTCCTTTAGGGACAGGTGTTCATCAGGAAAGGTGAGCAATTCCTGTGCAATATATGGTCTTGGAATGTAGTGGCCTTAGGAGATACGCATGCCTAGAAAATCCACTTGTGTCTTTCCAATAAAAATTTTCTTCTCAGACAATATGATTCCATATTTTTGAACAAGGGCTTGAAAGTCTTCCAATAAGGCACGATGTGACTCCTCATCTCGTGAAAAGAGGAGGATATCATCTATGTACACCAACGTGCTGTGGAGAATTGGTGCGAATATTCTTGTCATGGCCTTTTGGAAAAGAGAAGATGCAACTTTTAACCCAAATGGCATAACCGTTCATTGGTATTGAGCATCTGGAATGCAAAATGCTGTTTTTGGTCGATCCTCTGGGTGGATACCAAGTTGCCAGAATCCTGCCTTAAGATCAAATTTGGAGAAGATGAAGGCATCTTTGAGATGAACAAACAAATTCTCGATCTTTGGAATAGGGAACTTATCATCTCGCAAGAAATGATTAAGTGGCTTATAATCAATAACAAGCCTCTTCTTCCCACATAATTTTTCTATGCGCTTTTCCACATAGAATGCTTGGCATGCCCATTCAGATTTTGTGGGTTCAATTAAATTCAAAGAGAGCAACTGATTGCATTCTTCGCGAGCAAGTACCAAGTCTGATGGAGTCATACCAGGATGACTGGCTTTTGTTGGATTAACATCTTCATTTTTCTTAAAGGGTAAGGAGATAAAGAACTCCTTGTTTTTCCATAATGGAAAAGGATGATGAAAATCCACATGAGAGTCTGCACAAGTCTTGAGAAGTTGGTCTCGAACAGCTTCAAAAGATTTTGGGACTTGGGCCAATGAATAAATCTTGATGAGATCCGTGTAAGGCTTAAAAAACCTTTTGTATTTGAGCCCATTTGGTAGGAATTGTAGAGACTTGGCCTTTTGATAAATGTCAAAACCAACTACGATATCACGATCTGGAAGATGTGATCCAAGGACTTTAACCCAGACAATGCATCCAGGAAAGAACTGAATTCCTATCTTTTGCTTCGTAATAAGATGAGTGGTGAAAATCTTTCCATCTGCAGCCCGAAAATGTTGATCATGTTTGGTCCAATAATGGGCTGGCAGGATTTTTGGATTCATCATGCTTTTTTGGACTCTTGTATCCATGAAACCAATAGCTGATATGGGCTTTTCATACCTGGCTGGAAGAATTGTCAAGTTAACAGATGGGCTAGTCAAAGTGGGTTGAGATGACTGGGCCATAAAGATTGGGACTTCATCCTCAATAGAAGACGAGCTAGAATCTGAATCGTCATCATCTGTGATAGCAAGAGCAAACATGGTCCCATGGTTCATCTCTTCTTGTTCAGAATAAAGAGATTCAATATCTCCGTCAGAATCCTCAAGACCAATTTGTTGTATCATCTTTGCTGATTTAGCAGGCTTCACTGGACAGTTTTTTGCAAAATGTCCCTTTTTCCCGCAAACATAACAACGATCAGTATTTTTCCCTTTTCTCGACTTCTTTTTGAAGAACCTGTGCTGGCCTTTTGTCTTCCGGAAAGACTTTCATTTCTAGGGTTTTCTTTTTGACTGCTTTTTGAGGAACCCATGGGAGGATTTTTTGCACGAACACTGTGTATCCTTGCACTTAAACTTCAAAAATGGTTTCTTCCAAGGAACTTTTGTGGTCAGGAACTTTGAAAAATAATCTTGATTTTCATAGAGAGCTTCCACTGATTCAAGTACCAACTGATGAAGTATACCAATTGGTGTTGTACTAACATCAATTTTTTGTGTAGTAATTGCTTTGCGTACAGAAGGCTGAAGCTCATCAGGAAGTGAAGAAAGTTACGTCTGATTTAACGTATTAACAGAATTGGAATCTGTAATCAGTTTCCAGTAATACTTCAGCATTCTCTGATAATGATAATCAAGATCTTTTCTCTTCATGGAGCAACACTTCAACTGATAGAATTCCGATTCTTGCCTTTGTTTGAGCTTCAATGAATTACCAAGAAATGACTGGTAGAAATAAGCAATAACTTCTTACGAGTCTTTAGCAGTGTGTAGATTTGCTTTAGAAGTGTCATTCATCTTGTTGAACAATTCCCACAATGTTCCAATGAGCCTAGATGTGAATTCCTTCAGGATAAGATAAAGAGATTGACCTGTAAACGTTCGTTGGTTATCTATCCATGCTCGGAATTTAGTAAATCGAGACTGCCACTTAGATGATGGGATGTCATCAATAGTGAACCATGGTCCTCCAGTTGACTTAGGAGGTGGGTCAAGCATAGCATCAACCATTGGAGTATCTTCAGAGGTCTGAGGTTGGCCTGGGATAGATTGAGCTGTATCTTGAGGCTGGCCATATCTAGGGGATCATCAGGGACTTCCTCAATATGGGGTTGAGTGGAGGATGTGGCTGCCATAGCCATGCAAAGCTGAGTGATATCAGTCTGTTCTTCTTTAGAGGATCAGACTTCAGAAATCTGGTCTGAGTCCTCAGAAGACTGGGACTCTTGATCTGGCACAGTCTGTGGTGCTGTCATGAAGATAGCATATTGTGGCATATGCCGTTTTCCTGCTTGTTTGGATGAAAGTGTCTCTGTACTTTGTTCTTCAGAGCTTTCTGAAGAGGAAAGAAGTTTAGACGGTGACTGGACACCAAAGATTGTCGACTGTGTTGGTTGGACTGTTCCAAAGACAATAGGAGGAAAAGGGGGTACATAGGGTTGTGAGGGTTGTGATGGTGCAAAGAAAGGGAACTGAGGGGATACTGGCTGCGGTGTAGGAAATTGGGGGGAAGAATAGAGAGGTGAGGGTTGTGAGGATTGTTTTCTTTTTTGTTTTTCAACCTCCCTTTGTTTTGCCCTTTCAACTTCTCTTTAGCGGATTTTAACAAAACCGTCCAGATCTTCACGAAGTCGCTTTAATTCAGCATCCTTCCGACTTCTTTCTGGATCTATAACTAGCCTTCGGGTGCGGTTGATTTCTTTGAGCTCTGCTTCAAGGGTTGCAATTTTTTAACACAGTCGTTGTTCTATAGCCAAAAGATCTGCTACAATCGCATCCACTTTATGTTCTGTTCGTGAAGTGATTTGTACCACTTGAGAAAGTCTTTCAGAAATCTCCTTGGTGTGATGATGTTGAGCCTTAGCAGCTTAAGTCTACCAGTTAAGTACTTATTCGATTCGTGAGGGCATGACTCTCTGGCCATCTGGTTGTATGGCTTGTGGTGGAGAGACAAAAGGTCTGGCGGAGATCCTTGTAGAAGGATCAGTAGTGGGATTGAGAGGAGGGAAGTCTGCCTCTTCAAACATCATGCAAGAATGCAGTGGTGTATGCTTCTCTGGTGGTTGAAAACTTTTTGCCTCCATCGAACAAGAAATAAGTCCTTCCCTGGACAAAACCTTCAGGGCCTTTGCATAGACTGGAAGAGGAGGAGGGGGACTGAGTTGGCATGGACCTATCCAAGGGGATCCTGGTTCTCCTGGTCCTGGCCTCCTTTGTGTCGAAGGACTCTTGCATAGAGAGAAGTGCTTCTTCTTTTTAGGGTTTGGACCTAGAGGGGTGCGTTCAAGATCCAATTCTGTGATATCATCACAATCACATCCCGATTCACACATATCTGGATCGGGTGCCCAGACAAAATGTCCGTTGACATGTGAGACAAAAACAGGTGTTCCATTAGGGAGGAAGTAACTGATAAGAACTTTTTCTCTTGGCGTCTTCAGAGGAATGATCATGCAAAAATGGAAGAAGGAGGAGTTCATGGCAGAAGATGACTCCGGATGACCATAGGTCATTTTTACACTTCCATCAGGTTGTTTCTAAAAAGAAGATTCCATGATCTGGATTGGTTGTTCATTTCTCTATAATTTCTCATAATTAGTCAGTCATTCCCAAGGAATCAGCTTAACTAATTCCTCCCGAGATAATTTTCGTGGAGGTTGAACAATTGTTGGAACTTTATCAGTTTCAGCATAGATGAACAAAGGGTTTGAAGATATACCTGGAAAGCTGAGATTGATTGCATGGTCCTGCAATCTGTAGACTAGCTGGTGATGCAAAGTCGCTGCAATTGATGAAGATGTTTGCTCAGCTCCATAGATCTGTATCTGGATCTTCAAGGCTTTGGACAGAATTTCATTAAGAAGAGACATATTGAAGTTTGGGAAAAATGTTAGAACAACACTTCCCGAATTCAATGTCGTCAGTACCGTTCCTATTACAGCATGCTCGTATTGAAGATAACGAGTGTCAAGAAGTGACAATCTAGCTGTTACAGGTAGGCCTTGTCGTCCATGATAGGAAAGGACGAGCCGAATCGCTCCAAGGTGGAGATGTGAATATCCTTGTCTTACCCATTGAGTGATGAAAACAGGAGGAATCTCAATTGTAACATACTGTTCTGCAGCTGTAGCCTTCATGACACAGTGATTCGTCTTTGAAGACTGGATGTACTCCTTTATTGTAGGACGGCGAGAGGAGATGAGGGTTTTTATGGCTCTAGAAATATAACCTTTTTTGAAGATGGTATAATGGTTAACAAGTGGGAGAGTTGAGTCCTCAATCCGAACATCTTCCGGAATATGAGTGATTTCAACTAAGTGATCAATTTTATGAGACTGGGTTCTTCTGAAAGATTCAGGGAGAGATATGGCTGAAAGAGAAGTAAGTGCTTGGGATGGTATATAATTGGTGGTGTTAGTTTCTTGGGTTTCACTCATGGTTTATGTATTCTTCTCTTACTCTCCTCTTGGTAGCGGAGCCATGGATACTTGGCAATGGATATTCGGTATATCGACTGGAAACTCATACCTAGCTAATCCCCACCTGGTTGGGTAGGCTGAGCTTGTGCACAATGTCACGTACCAAATATCCATTACTCTGTCCAGTAGTCTCTTTTGAACTCGTGGATTGTACCAGAGTTCTATAAAAGAAGAAGTAAGAACAACTATCGTTCTGAGACTATGCGTGCGCAGGAAGTAGTCGCGACTATTATATAAACAAAGAGAGGGGGCAGGCTCAGGTGCACACTCACACACACTACAAACACACCTTTTATTTATTTTACTTTTATGTCATTAACTTTTACTATGTCGCACTCCTATTCTCTTTAAATTCCCGTCATTTTTTTTACTCTCTTGTTACCCTTAAACTTCTTTACTTTTACTTTCTCGTTACCCTTAACTCTTTACTCTAACTCCTCATCTTCACACTTTGTTTTATTTCTTTTACCTTTTGTTTCTTCTAACCTTGGGAATAGAACATGATATGTATGTGCAGATTCTCCTCTCTTTGTAATGACTCCCTACGGTCATTCTATAAGACCGTAGAGCGAAGTCCTATAAAAGGATAATCTTGCGGCCTTTTGTGGCTGTCACTACCACTTGTAATCGGATCAACAATAATAAAAGTTCCAGGTCCTTAGGCCTGTGTTTAGTTCTTTATTTTACAAAGCTCAATCAGAGACGTATCTGGCCAAAACGCTCAGTTCTCGGGTTTGGCAAGTTAGTGGGTTGCTTTTCTTTGCGCAAATAGGCTTAGGAACTATTTTACACCAACAAATTAATATTGACATTAATTACTATGATTTTATTTTTCACTCGAGATCCGTGCTTGAAAAATATTACATATTAAATATCTAGAATATGAGTGCACCATTTTAAATTGCTTTATCCATAAAAGTTAATAGGAATACTGTATATTAAAAGAGATATTATAACCCGTTAAACCAAAAAGAGATGTATTACAAACAAATTAATGCGTTATAGTTTTTTTTTATGGAGTTTAAATTTCAATAGGATGGACCAATATTTTTTGGTCCATCTCTTTGGCATGGGTTAGTGTGGCAATTAAAACTAATAGATTATGGAATTTACAATTCAAAGAATGTACCTATAAATATTAGACTGATGCATCCTAGCATAGGCATCTAACAGCTTTTTTTGGTCGAAACCGGGAAGTATATTAATCAAATATACGTGAGCTTAACACATGGTTAGAAGTCGTTAGCTCAATTCGACTTCTATCTGATACAAGAAAAACAAGATGGACGGACTACAACAATACATGACGAAATATCAAGAACCCAAATCATACAAAACACTGGCAAAAGTACAAGGAGCGGGCTGAGATGAATCAGATACTGGTAATAGGCATCTAACAGCTTTAGCTCTAGAGTCTAGACCCTTTAGAATTAGTTTGTTTCCACTATCTATAAATATGCGTGCAATCTTGTATAGTGGACATCATTACCACTTCCAACTTCTAACGGGATGCTCTTACGTATACAAGAAAAAAAAAAACCATTCCTGTTATTCAGTTTCTGGGAATAATAGGTGGCATGAAACAGATAGGATTACCATTCACTTGCCTTTCTACCTTCTCATTTTTGTTTATACTTGCATTGTTATGGTTGTAGGTTCTCACAATAATGTCAGCTGTTGCAAAGGATCTTATAACTGGTTAAACCATGCAGAATACTTCAACAACTGATCAACATTACAGGTATTTTGTCTTGCCTTTTTTTACTAATTGCACTTTGATTCGTGAGGTTTTAAGAGTTTGAAAATCACAAAATCTTGTGGTGTTGTTTATGAGAAGATTATCCCATTTACGTCTTGTGCAATGGCACTTGCAGCTGGACTAATTGATGACCAATAATGTGTTACATTCCTATGTTTTGATGTCTTGAAACTATCTGTTTGCCATCTACTTCTTATATTGCTGATTGCTGGGGATTTTCCCTTTGTGGTCGAGTCGAATTAAAGTTTAAGCATTCTTAATGCAACATGGATTACTACATGCAGAAGACATACTACAAGACTGCATCTCTGATATCACACAACTGTAAGTCTACCCATTCTAGCAAATCATACAGTGTTGGCTTTTGAGTATGGAAGAAATCTGGTTTGTGAATTTGCTTAATCGTAACCCAAATATCAAGACAACTTGTACTCCTTTTTATTTGTAGATCAACCACTCCTACAACGACCATTTTAGTCTTTTGTTAGAACTAGGAAGTCTTTTCTGCTGATTTTTTTCTATTGTTGTTAGATAATTAACATGAACAATCATAATAATCAGGAATCAAGAAACGATAACATGAACAATCATAATAATCAGGAATCAAGAAACGATAATTTAATTCCCAATTCAAACATTAACATAATACCCATTAGATCTTAGAACTAATTATCTCCCACTAATAATATGAGGTTGAAGACATATCTGGTAAATCGATTATGTTGTCTTCTAAATTCTCTTAATTTCCTCTTGATTTTTCTTGATTCCTTCATGAGGAATAGATTTCTCTCTCTTGCCTCTGTCTTTCTTTCTAACGTTTGTCAGATGGTGTAACAGAATGTTAAGCGATTGGAGAGAGAGGACCTATTCCATAATATTGTATTTATACACCCCATCAAGTGTTGATTAGAAAACCCTAATAGTTGACCAATAGGATTTTGCCACGTCATTAAATAAAACCTAATATTATATGGGCCACATAAAAGGAAAATATTCTTACATTCTCCCACTTGGCACATATGATATTATACGTTTAATGATCAAATAACATAAAGTGCAAAATAATTTAAATGATCAACATCCCAACAATAAGCAAAAACTAATAAGGATCATAGCGGTTCCGTGTTAATTATTTACAACACGGTTCCTTCCATGTATCACATACTAGTTCCATACTTACTTCACTTAAAATGGAATTAAACGTCATGGTCCACTTTATGTCTTCAATGAAGACCAATTCTGTCTGCACCCTTATATACTATTATGTATGCATGCAAACATGATTAGACAAAATTAGATAAATCAGAAACAATCCATCAAGAGCTCAAAGTGTCAATAACATTACTATCATCAATTATGAATAGGATTTCAATAAGCACCCATCTTACTGACATACAACCTAAATGTCATAGGTGACAACCCTCTCATTATTGGATCCATACTCATATTAGTACTTATATGTTCAACTGACACTTTTGTTTCTGAACTTCTTCTTTAACGATAATGTACTTTAACTTAATGTGTTTTCCACCTTTACAGTACACATCAGCTTTCAGAGAAGAAGATTGCTGCAACATTATTACAGTAAGTTTTCAGCGACTTGGCAATACAGTCGACAATTCCAAGCCCTGAAATAAAATTATGCAGCCATAATCCATAAATATAGCTTTATAAAAGCTATATAAATCTAGCCCCAAAAGTGGATATAACAATGACAATTTATGTCACATTCATCCAACATATTGCTCTTTTATCTAAAATGAGCAAATAACAATTCATGAACTCCAACATAGTCCAACAATCAGTGAGACTTGGATTTAAGTATCTAATCACTTTAATGTAATCAGACATCTTATATGTGAGTATTAAATCTTCCTAATTTGTGCATACTTTAGACATCTCAAAGTAAATGCACAAGAAACATTCTCCACCTAGTGAGGTTTCAATTCATTTCTTATACATTAATTGAGACTAAAATCTCCCTCCTGAATTGAAACATCACTCGATGAAATTTAATCTACATATCTTGAACTTTTGTAGAGCCTTATTGATATATACATCTTGAGACAAACCAAAATATTATTTTTATTCAATTATGGAATATTTAATTCCAATCACATAAAATGTCTCAAGTATATCATATATTCAAAAGTTCATAGATAAGAAATTCTTGGTTATAATTCATAAGTAAACCAAGATCATAATTAGCTAGCAAGATATTGTTAATATACATAAACAAAATTAATTTGCTCCCACTGATCTTTAGATATATACACCAATTAACAGTGTTTCATTAGAATCTAAAGAAGGTAATGAAATCATTAAACAAGGATGCCATTACTATGGAGATTTCTTAAACATTTATATCAACATACATGCCATGTAATCTTTTTTTTTTTTTCATTTGAGAAGCCCAAAGTCGGTTCATATAAACCTCTTCCTTTAAATGTCATTCAGAAAAGCATTTTGACATTCATTTAGTTTGACCCCATATCAGAATGAGCCACTATTGCTATAATGATTCTTAAGAGTCCTTTTGGAAACAAAAGAAAAGATCTCTTTGCAGGTAATGCCATCTTATTGAGTATAATACTAGACAACTAATTTGGCCTTATATTTTTCGATATTGCCAATAAAGTCGTGTTTGGTCTTAAAGACCCATAATACACAACTCTTTCACATAATTTTGGCAACTCTACTAAATTCCAAACTTAGTTGTAATTTGTTCATTTCAACTCATCTTTCATGACATTCAACCACATTTCAAAATCATTATGGCTTAAAATGAAACTGAACCTTCATTTATCTCAAGTCAAATTCAGACTGTTGTAAATAAATCATAAGATCATATGAAATTATAAATATTCTTGATTTATGAGATCATCTTAATATGATCTTTTATGATTTATTTACTGAGATTCAATTATTGCAGATTCGTTGATGACGATTATATCATTATGAGTAGGAAAATTTTGTTGTTCTAAATAAATTGTCAGATTGATCGACAATTACAGAAACAACAACTCTAATAAAAGTCATTTGTACATAGATATGTAACAAGACTTTATAATCTTTTACCTTCAAAAATTTTCCACTCCCACTAATGTCACCATTCTTAATGAAACTTGCAATCTCAGTTTCATTCATTCTGATAAAATGGTTAGAACAGTAAAATATATCACCCTCTGGATAACCAATAAATATATTGGATGTTCATAAGTCCAGTATATTTACACTTGGATCATAAATCCTCACTTCACCAAGCAACCTCATACATACAGGTGCTTTAGACTAGATTTCTTTATTTATCCAAAGCTCAAAATGAGTCTTGGAATCATCATAATAGAAACCTATCTAATAACCAAATGGTGAGTTTCAAGGTATACATCCATAATAATGAGGGTTATAATAAATTATTCATTATGCTCATAACCATTTCCATAATGGTACATTTCATCTCTCAGCAACTAAATTCAGTTGCAATGTACCATCATGTCATGCTTTTCTAAAAATTTAACAAATGGACCAACAATTTGTCCAAATTTGTTATGCTTCTCATAATACTTATCATCTCTATCAGACCTAATGTTTTTCACCATTTTGTCTATATGTTTCTCAACTTCATTGATAAATACATTTAAGTAATTTATCAATTGAGATTTTTCATACAATAGACATACCTAATCATGATGTGAAAAACACATTAGTAAAGAAGATAAAGATTATCCATCAAAAGTTGATACATCAAAAGATCACATGTCTTCACGTAATCTCAAGAGCTAGGTGTTTGTGGCTAATTTTCTTAAGTGTGCCTTGCTTGTTTTCTCATTACAAACCACACAATTGCCAAGATTAATAAAATCCAGCTAATAGGATTTCATTATTTATTAATCTTTGTATTCTTTCCTTAGACATATGTCTAAATCTTTATGCCACAAGTGAGTAAAATTTCCATCACCGAATCTACATTTTGAACAAACTTTATGATGCAAATTTAATAAGATATATATATGAAAGGAACCAATATCCACTTTACGAAGGCCATCCTAAAGTACCAAAAATATTAAAATAAAATTTTCTACATGCTGAACACCCATTCTTAATTTTGTAAACATACAAAATCAAATTTTGAAAAATAAATCAAGATTTGAAAGGAATGAGTATTTAATCGATACTTGAAAATACTTGATGGTGTTCACTGAAAAAGCATGCAAAAAGTTTTGATGGCCTCTATTGGAGCATTATATTGGCATCCTACATAAACATAAATTTTGCATCAAGCTCAAATGTAGATGTTACATCCACATAATCTACTAGGAAATATAACGAACTTTAATTAGATTGATTCAAAATATATTCAAGCATTGAGCTTATCTTTTCCGTTTTGAACCATGCCTTGTAATTAAGACAATCCACATAATAGTATCTATCTTTCTTAATGCCACTTATCGTTATTCGTTATTATGGATTTGAGCAAATGATCCATTGATTTTCAATGATCCTTTACAGCTCTTTTTACCTTTCTTTCCTAGTTTTTTTTTTAAAATTATTAGCTCTTGAGCAACATATGAGATCATTGTATGATTTCCTTGTTCTTAAGTCTCGCCTCTTTCTAAGAAAGCATGCCTTCAATTATGTCACACTCTATTTCTCTTTTGCTTTATAGAAAATAGAATGGACTACACTCAATGGGCAAGAAAAGATCAATAAATTGTACAAGGAAATAACCATTCACAATTATTCTCATACTATACAATCTTGCTGCTAAAATAGACATTCTGGAGATATGACTTAATATTACTCTTCATAACCATTCGCATAAACATAAAGCTTAGCATGTTTATCTTTCCCTTGCTTTATAGAAAGTTTTTTTTTTAAAATGCTTTTGTTAGTACTGCTTTAATCAATAAGAGCAGTGGGCTTACTGATTAAAGGTAATAAGACTAGATTCTAAGAACTTAAATGAAGCTAGACTTGTCTCATAAATTGTCAAGCCCGTATAACTTAATAACAATTTAAGCTTGCGAATGAAGAGTAACTTAATATCGTAAATCTCACATAGATAGACAATCTATTATTTCAATCTACATACATTATGTATATATTGATATTTTTCTTTGGGAAATATACCAATACAACCAAAACCATAATTGATGCTTGAGTAGATTTAATATAATTGGTAAACTAATATATTTAATTAGACATGTATGTTACCTTTGGATATACAAATATGACTAATAAATAAATTAATCGACCACCTTTTATGTTTATAGTCATAAAATGATTAATCAACCTTTGGGTTGATCCTTAAATATTTTATGAAAATAAACTTGATTTTCTCATGATAAAATAAATTATCACCATCATGCCATCACATTAATTGCATCACATGCTCATGAGTAAATCAATATTTTTCTTAATTTTGATATCTATAAAGCATTCCAATTCGGCCACTTTGGTGACTAACCAATTGTACATAAAATAGATATCAAATATTTACTTAAGTGTCCCTTTTCTTAAAATTGATATCTATAAAACATTCTAATTTGGTCACTTTGGTGACTAACAAATTATACATAAGTAGATATCAATCTCTATGAAGATGTTTATGTAAAAGAGACTGTTAACAAATCCAACCTATAACTAAAACATTCTGGATTGAATTGCATAAAATATAAACATTAAGGGCTAAGTTGAAAATCTGTCATA
>JAKUCV010005461.1:14747-53245 GCA_028386065.3 Turnera subulata | reverse complement strand
TTCAGGCTCAGATTCCTCTTCCTCTGAAGAAGATATTCCAATCTTTATGGCCCAACCTTCTCAGCCCGCTCTGACCAGCCCACATGTCAATTTGTCCATTTTACCAGATAAGTATGAGAAGCCCATCTCAGCTATTGGTTTTATGGATACAGGAGCCCAAAAGAGTATCATGAATCCAGAAATTCTACCAGCTCATTATTGGGTTAAGCATGAGAAACATTTTTGGGCTGCAAATGGAAAAGTCTTTACAACCCATCTGATCACAAAGCGGAACATTGGAATCCAGTTTTTTCCCGGATGTGTTGTCTGGGTAAAAATCCTTGGATCTCATCTTCCAGATCGTGATATAGTGGTTGGTTTTGATATCTATCAAAAGGCCAAGTCTCTTCAGATTTTGCCAAATGGTCTCAAGTACAAAAGGTTTTTTAAGCCTTACACAGACATTATCAAGATCTATTCATTGGCCTAAGTTCCAGTATCTTTTGAAGCGGTTCGTGATTCCCTTCTCAAGTCTTGTGCAGACTCTCATGCAGATTTCAATCATCCTTTCCCTCTGTGGAAAAACAAGGAGTTTTTCATCTCCTTGCCATTCAAGAAGAATGAAGACGTTAATCCCACAAAAGCTAGTCATCCTGGTATGACTCATTCTTATTTGGCACTTGCAAGGGAAGAATGCAATCAACTGCTCTCTTTAAAGCTGATTGAGCCCACAAAATCTGAATGGGCATGCCAAGCATTCTACGTGGAGAAGCGTACTGAAAAGTTACGTGGGAAGAAGAGGCTTGTTATTGATTATAAGCCGCTTAATCATTTCTTACGAGATGATAAGTTTCCCATTCCGAAGATTGAAAATTTGTTTGTCCATCTCAAAGAAGCCTTCATCTTCTCTAAGTTTGATCTCAAAGCAGGTTTTTGGCAGCTTGGTATCCATCCAGAAGATCATCCCAAAACAACTTTTTGTATTCCAGATGCTCAGTATCAATGGACAGTCATGCCATTCGGTTTGAAAGTGGCCCCATCTCTTTTTCAGAAAGCAATGACAAGAATATTTGCACCAATACTCCACAGTACTTTGGTGTATATTGATGATATCCTTCTCTTTTCAAAATATGAGGAGTCCCACCGAGCATTATTGGAAGACTTTCAAGCTATTGTCCAAAAATATGGCATCATGCTGTCGGAAAAGAAGAGCTTTATTGGCCAACCTCAAGTAGATTTTCTTGGCATGAGAATCTCATCCGGCCACTACAGTCCAGGACCACATATTGCACAAGAATTGCTCACTTTTCCAGATGAACACCTGTCCCCAAAAGAAGTCCAACAGTTCCTAGGCATTGTCAATTATCTTCACAAATTTATCCCAAACGTTGCCACCTACACTTCAGCCTTATCAAAAATGCTGAAAAAGACACCCTCACCATGGAGTCAAGAACAGACAACAGCTGTCAAGGAGTTGAAACGAATAGCCCAGAATCCTCCACCTTTGAAATTCCTTCTGTGGGCCTACGCATCCTTCAAACCGATGCTAGTGACCATTATTGGGGTGCTGTTCTCCTTGAAGAAATTGACAACGTGAAGCATCTTTGTGGACATGCTAGTGGACAATTCAAAGACTCTAAAAAGCATTACCACACCATTTACAAGGAGATTTGGCAGTAAAAAATGGGATCAAGAAATTTGAATTCCATTTGATTGGACATCATTTCAAGGTACAGATGGATAATTCCTCCTTTCCAAAGATTTTAGATTTCAAGAACAAGTCCCTCCCGGAGAAACAATTATTGCGCTGGAAGGACTGGTTTGCAAAATATGACTTCCAAGTGGAGCATATAAAAGGTCAACATAATNGGTACTACGACACCTCATGAATAGGAATGCTCACACCTCCAAGTGTTGGTACTTCCTCCAAACTTTTGCTCCTCTCCCCTGGTGGCGAAGAGAACTGGCTCGAATTCAAGCCACTCACCCATCTGCACAAAGGGAGACTATTGCTGCTTATGTGGTAGTTCATCGACCATATGTTCAGCATAACTCCTCCATTGCCCCGTGACCCGTTGTTCATATATGGAAAACCATTGAAGGAACTATTGCTGATGTACCCCGCCTAGCCAGTGAAGCTAGAAACTTTCTCTGCAGTCTCAATGGTTTCACAATCCCTGGGAACACCAATATTACCTCAACCTCTTTGGTTTCCGCCCCTGCTAGACCTGTTGCAGGCCATACAACTGATATTCCTCCAACAGTTCCCATTGAACTTCAAAATTGGGCACAATGGCTTTGTCATCAGCATTCTGCCTCATCATCTCCTTCTACTGTTTCGAGGTCCACACAAACTGATGAGGATCTCATCACAAACTTTGACTCAGCATTTTACACGCCATCCCGAGGCCCTGACTCAGATAGTGACCATGATTGCGACATGACGGACATGTATCATGATTGCAATTCGGAGGAGCCAATCAGGAAATAAAGTATTAAAGTGTGTTGCATTATTAAAATGTAATGAGTGTGTTGTAATAAGTGGGATGATGAGTCATCACCCACCTTCGCTTGTCTTTTATGTTGTATTATTAAAGTGTGTTAATGGAATGATGAGTCATCATCATCCATCATCCTTTTTCGTCTTTTTCTAAATGCTCCTGCCTATATAAAGGGGCCTTGTAAACATGAAAGGGCAGATCAGAACTCCCATTATCAATAAAAACTTGTGTGTTTTATACATCATGTCTCTCTAAATCTCTCTCTCTTCTCTGAAATTCTTTAGGACAATAGTCCTATTACTCTTCTTCTTCTTCTATCCTGATGCTACGGTCTCCATCTTTATGAAATCGCAAAAGGGGTTTGAGTTCCGATTGCCACCTAGAGTGGATCCTTCTTTACTCACCATGAGCGGTTTCATAGAGTTTGAAGCTCCCGGCGTCTCTTGGTAGCGGAGCCTACACGGATATTTGGCAATGGATATTCGGTATATAGGCTGGAAACTCATACCTTGCCGATTTCGTACTTTACACTCACAATTTTCTCAGCCATCAACAACAGAAAATACCTTCTAATACCACATTTCTATTATTACCATTAGCGTTAACAGTAGCATCAATTCAACAACATCAATGGCAACAAATTTCAATTAATTTCATCTCACAACAACCATTCACAGCCACAAAGAATTATTCAAGTAAATAGCACAGATAATAAACAAACAGCAACTTGGTACTACGGGCAGTATATAAATATTTACTTATCCTCACCTTGGCCGATAAATTCCTCGTGAACTTCTCCTACGGGTTCCAAGCCCTCATTCACGTCCTCTTCACCTAGATGTATTAACATATAATCACATAAATGCACAACAAAATGATATGCTTATGATAGTCTTTTTCCGTAATTCGTTTATAGTATCACTATGTCATTTATACCCAATGAATATTTATAGATTATATATATATATATACATGTGTATATATATTTATGCATAGCACTAATATTGTAGTATACTACATATTTATTTAATTCTCTCAGTGTAAATAATGTATACCTATATATTTATGTTATTGTTATTATTATTATTACCTTTTTTTTCTTGCTATTACTTGTTAATTACCGTTTAGTTTAATTGTGTGTAATATGAATAGATGATAAGTCAGCCCACTAAGCCCAACGTCCAGCCCATCCCAAGACTATAACCTTCTGCCTTTAAGTTAAACCCATCATATTATCCAAGTATAAATGTTTAGCCCATTACCCAATACTTACTAACCCAAAACTTAGCCCACTTCAGCTCACCCGCTTCAGCTCGCCACGAACACAGCGAGACCGGACGGTGCAGTTCCGAGGCGGGAAGGGCTACTGGTGGTCGGCTGCGGACGATGGTGCAACGAGGAGGAGACGTTCGGGGTGTTACCGGCGAAGAGGCGACGGCTGCAGACACGATGAAGGCGGTCACTGGAAGACGGGACGTGACCTGCTTGTCACTGCAGCTCGTGCGGCAGTGGAGCTTGCAGCGGTGGCCGGTGGGTTGTTCGCTGGTGGTGGCGTACCGCGACGGGAACACGTGCAGCGGCGAGCGAGGGTGCAAAGGCGGCGAGGGAAAAAGTGGAAGAGAAGAGGCGACGCGGCACTGCTCGGCGTCGTCGGCGGCAAGGCTGAGCGAGGTGGTGTAGTGAGGAGGGGCGGTGACGGGTGCGCGGCTGCAGGCGCGGTGAAGGGGTGGTTCAGCAGCGGTTCGGTGGTGGAGCAATGGGAGAAGAAGAAGAAGATGGTGGTGGTGGTGGTGTCGTTTAGGGGCTGCTGTTGGGGTTGTTTGACTTGTTTTTTTTTTTCTTTTTCTTATGTAAGTAATAACATTGAATGGAAACGAAAATGGGTGGTTAATGGTGTAGAAGATGAATGGCAAGAGCTAGGTTGTTCATAGCAATTTGTGTGTGAATGGTTGACAAGAAACCATTGTTTTTATGATAAGGAAAGGAGGAGGCAGATGATTGAGGCAGACAAGATTAGGCTAAAGAAAAGAGGGGAAGATAAAAAGATGTCGGCCACAACTCACAACTAAGTATAATCATGGTGGTGCATGTTCAACCGAGTTGGAAAGAAACTGCACTAGACCCTTTTTTAAAAAAAATATTATCATTATTATCATTAGTATTATTATTGTTTTTTATTTTTTTTATTTTTTTGCTATTATTATTATTATCATTATTACTATTATTAATAAATACTCTTATAGCAAAAGGCTTATATGCTCTTTCTAGTTTTTTTTTTTTCTTGGCAGTAATACTAACCTAGGGGTATAATCGTCTTTTCATGGTTTACCCACTTCGGAAAATTTCATAAAATATCCGAAGTATGATTCGAGACTCGGAATTGGAATCTGATGCTCGGTTTACCATAAAATACTTTCTAAGATTATTTTTACATGGTGAATTACTGTACGAAGCATTTTACAGTCCGGTAAAAATATAAATTTTTACCTGGGCTGTTACAAAAAACCCTTGATTAGATGAATTCCACAATTCTCTTGATTTGAATTCCATCTACCTACAAATCGGACATCTTGAATAAAGATAAAATATCATATTTTATATGTCAATACAAGTTTAACTCATTTAACACCACAAGTAATGGTCCTTCTCTTAGAGAAAAATCCTAGATCTACAATTTGGGGTTGCCGCCGACTTTCTTACAGCGGTGAGCCCCCACCAAAATTTCTTTCAACTAGTTTGCTTTTTGTTTTTGTTTTTAGTTTTGTTGGTATACTCCCACTTTTTGTGAGTTTTGTCTCACTTTTTGTGAGTTGTTTTCTCTCCTTCTGGAGTTTTCTCACCTTTTTTTGGTGTTTCAAATAAGTCTATAGGAGCCAAAGTTCATGGAGGAAGATTCAATTTGAAGAACGATTCTATATCTGCTACAGAAATTTACCAACAAAGGGATATTTTCCCCCACAAGTATGCCTCAAATTTACCTACTGGCATAGTGGTTGCTGCACGGACCCTACTGGATCTGGATCTGATGCTCGCGAGAGTAGAGTCGCGAGTGGTGTGCCTTTGTAAATCCTCAATTGAAGGAGATAAATCACGTTGTGTATTTTTTTTATGTAGTAGATTAAGAAGAATTCTTTTATTGGATTTTTTTTATGCTTTTGTTATATTAGATGTTCAGCTATGTAATTTCAGATCTTTAGATCTCTTTTATATGAATGAAGAATGCTCATTTTCTCAAAAAAAAAAAAAAAACACCACAAGTAATGAATTTTTTACATGTTTATTTTTTCACTAATGTGCTTAGCTTGTTTATTGAAATTGAATTTTTTAAAAAAACTAAAAAAATAGAATATTTAGATTGCCTAGATAATAACAATACTTTTCTAAAATCGTATTATTAATTTAGAGTCTAGATAGGTCGAATCTTAATAAGAGTTAATATTTGTGAGATTAATTTTATTAATTGGTTTATTTATAAATCTAATTAATAATATAATAAAATTTTGTGGACTCTTAAGATCCTTACGTTTTCATGGTATGTTCTTTACCGGACCAAAACGAGTTTACATAAAAACTCGGTTTAACAACCTTGGAACTAACTCGCGTATCCATTAGGAGCTTATGTGACTTACAATTAGTATGTGTCGCAAATTAGGCAAAGGTGTGCGTTTTCCCGTGTGTAAGTTGGGAGTCCAGTACTGTTATTAGATCAAGAAATTATCTATTCCCGCTTATTTTGGATTTTTGTACGGCTAATTAGATGAAAATCCAGTGATCGAGTCTCAATGAAGTTACTACACATGAAAAGTAAGTATAGGAAATGGCGTGGAGAAGTATTTGTATGTCAAAAGAATCTTTGCATTGTATATTTGTACATTCAACTGAAATATCACACACCTCTTCCAATAACACTATTAATTAATTATCAATCCTAGTGGTTATCTACTTAGAATCAAAAGTTCTTTTGAGATTTTTGAAATCCATGGAATCTATACACTCTGCTCTGGATCTATGAGAATTGAGCAACTTCAACAGCTCGGTTGCCTTCTCTTTTGTTCTCTCACCACAACCAACCTGCAAGAGGAGCAGGAGCTTTTGAAAAGCACTCCTTTGAAGAGCCTCCACCACAACACCTCCGTCTTCCCTCTTCTCATTCTTGCAAAGCTTCCACAAAATGGAGACAGAGAAGTCAATTGCCAAGTCCGAAGATCGATGTATCTTCCTCACCAGAACCGGTATGGACAAAGCATGGTTATAGGCCTCCTCTCTTCCTCTGTCACTGCTGCAGATACCATCAAGAATGCCTAACACCTTCTCGCAGGTGCTTCTGTCTGCATCCACCATCAACTCCAGCAACAATGGAACCAAACCCATGTCCACAAATCTTGCTATGCTCTTCATATTAGCAGGAGATGATGATGAATTGGAAGATGCCACCATATAGTAAATGACTACCAGAGCTGCTTTGGTTGCAGTGGCAGAAACAGGTTCTTTAACGACCGCGAATAATCCTTCCATTGCTCCTGCGATTTCTGGTAGCATTTCAGCTTTTCTATGGTCCATCGAAACGAGCTCTCTTAACACCAAGACTGCCTCCCTCCTGGACGTGAAATCCCCGCCCTTCAAGAACCATACAATGGCGGTCATCGATGAAACCGAGCCGAGGTTATCCCTGGCATCTACGCCTAAAGGAAACATGAGCGCCAAACAGGACAATATTTCGGCTAGAACGGCAACATTATTCTTCTCGAAGGATGTTGCTTTTGATGATGAGAACTCTTCAAAAGCAAGCGACAGCACTCTAGCAGCTCCATTAGCGGCAATGCACTTCTTGTTACGGTCGCTCTCTTTAGCCAATGCCTTGATCTTCCCCACAAAATTCTGACAACCAACCTGATCCTTCCTTTTGGTGGCGGTGGCGATCTTGGATAGAATATCTGAGACCTGGTCAGGACTCACAGGAACCCTTGGGGTGGGAATTCTTTCAATGCCATGAGACCTGTTTTGGACGCACCATTCTTGGATCATCCTGCGCAGGGTGTGGTTGGGTATAGGTTCAAGGCTCCTCAACACTTGGTGGGTTAAGGGACAAGTAACGTTCCCATCCTCAATCCATCTCTCAATGCTCTGCCGATCGTAAGTGATCCCGGAAGACATCGTCACCGGATCCTTCATCAGGTCCAGCGATATCGGGCACCGGAAATTGTTAGGAATCACGAGTTCCACGCCGCCCTTGTTTTCACCCAGCTGCAGCTGCTTGGCCTTGCGGGCGGCCTTTCTCCACCTCCATCTAGACATCATTGCCACAAACAATATACGTTGAACTCGATAATTAACTTTGTAGCAGAAGAAGATGATGGGTTCTTTTTTGATGATATTGAACTTAACTTGCGTTTCTGTTTGAAGTAGTTTGTGATTAAGGACTGGTATTATGGGTGGGGGAGCAAGTACAAACATTTATATATACGGTAGCAATCCGTGTAGGACTGACTAGATTAAGTTGAAATTTGCATGGACGCTGTTGTTCAACCTTCAAAGTATTGGAAATTGACTGGATGTATGATAATTAGCTAATAAAATAATGAGGAGGCATGCATGAGAAGAAGAGAAGAGATTTGATTAATTTGGGTAGTGAATATTTGACCGTTGAAGTTTGAGAGGAGGTCACGGTATGATATGCGCGCTATATTTATGGTCAACAACAACAGTAGTACTGAGCTGGTTTTTTAAGAACTTGGAACGGATCAAAAGAAGAAAGAAAAATAGAAATCCAACTTTGACAAACCAAATTTTAAGGGGCAAAAAGAAAATTTTAAAAAAAGGGGAAAAATAGAGTCCGTCAACGAAAGGGTCGGGTCGGTGAAGTGTGTGGACACTGTGGATTTGCTTTCGTATCCAAATCGGCTGGCTGCATTGATTTAATTCTTGTGTGTTGGGGTTAGTACTTGTATTAATTTATTTTTTTAGCTTTCCTACACTTTGTTCTTATAAAAACATGTTCCCTAACCAGTTGTAAACGTTTATTAATTCAAAACAATTGTGTAGTGTATATAGCCTGGCCTGAGCCAATTATTTTTTGCCCCACTGATTACGCATGGAGGTTTATGGCCTGCTCTTTTCTTAAACTAGAAAACAAAGCTTGCGCCTTCTTTTGGTGGAACATGACACCATGCCATTTATAATTTATGCCCTCGCTTTTTACGTGGTGCTTCACAGTAATGTCTTGCTTGCAGACATAAACAGCTCTTTTAAGTATAATTCTTATTAAAAAAACAATTATCCACTTTGCACGTGTATAGTTCTACTGTCTAATTAATCCTGTTCTCATTTTCTACTTGTTCAACCCCGGTATGCATATGCATTTATTTTCAGGCCGAAAAGGTCACTTTGCACCAAACTGGTGTTGAAAATTTTTAAATCAGATTCACTTTGGCATATCCATTTGAGATTATATTTACACTTTGGAATCATTCTTCAGTATCCAGTATCCATCCCAGTTTGATATGGTTCTTTCCCTGTGGCTATATAGCATTCTTCACTTTGACCGTTTGACATCGTTTAGTATAATCAACTTTTTTTTGAGAACTTCGTAGGAGTATACCAACTTGATACCTTCAATTAGAGCTTTTCTTTATCCCAATTCCCAACTACTTGAAATACTTCCTGGATTACTAGAATGACCATAAGCCAAACGTGTGTGCAAGTGTAATAAAGAATGCATTTAGAAGAAAGAGACTGGATCGGAATACGTAAAGAATTTTGATATCCATCTTCCCCTGTGGGATTTGCAAACCCTTCGTCCATTTCTTAATTGTAAGCCCGAATTTACGTGTCTCACAATTAAGGTTGGTACATTTCCACCTCAAATAGCTGCTACTTTTATCCCCAACAATTAAATTATTCTGAGAAAAAAAATTAATTTATTACCATTGGAGTAAGAGTTTGGCGGAGATTGATAATAATAAGAGTTGGCTTTTGTTCAGTTCAGCTGTTTGGGGTTCGATCAGCACCCCAAATAAATTGAGAGGTGGATCGTTGCAAAGCCCTCACTAAGTCCAACGGCTGACTTGGAAACCTGAACCTAAAATTTTTTACCCATAAAAACTACCAAACTGTAGAAAAATTATTACATGATTGCCATGAAATCTCGAGCAGCCAGAACCGGGAGTGCACCATTGGCCTCCTCCTGATTCACCTGATGCTCCCTAGAAGCTAGAACGGATTGATCCTCCCCCACTCTAAGCCCTCACTAAGTCCAACGGCTGACTTGGAAACCTGAACCTAAAATTTTTTACCCATAAAAACTACCAAACTGTAGAAAAATTATTACATGATTGCCATGAAATCTCGAGCAGCCAGAACCGGGAGTGCACCATTGGCCTCCTCCTGATTCACCTGATGCTCCCTAGAAGCTAGAACGGATTGATCCTCCCCCACTCAAGTCTTGTCTCAAAATTTCATGTGTGGAGCTCGAGCCCAAAATTGCAAGTGGGTCAAAATAAGTAAAAACCCCAACTAAGTGGCAATATTTTGGATCTGGTCTTGGGCAATCTGATATTCAAAAGAGATCCAGCCCAATCATATCTTAAGGACCCTTGAAATTTGGCTAAAGCCTAACTAGAATAGAAGGGAGAAAAAAGGCCAAATTTCACAATATAACCAACGACCTATTAAATATTGGCAATCACGCTACGTCTTTATATCTGCCACATTCAACCAAGTTGTTTGTAGTGGTTAGACCTGGCAATTGGTGTTGTCGTGTCGGGTTCGTGTCGGGTTGAACAGGTAATCGGATTCTAAATCTTCAACCCGACCCATTTAATAATCGTGTTGTGTCGTGTCCAACTCGTTTATTATCGTGTCGGGTTCGGGTTGACCCGCGGGTTACCTATTAAGTCTAACAAGCCTAAAAATTAGTTTGAAATTTTTTTATTTTGCATATTTTTTGAGCAAATAGGTATATAATTAGATTTTCTCATATATTAAAAAAAATTATAAATTGTAGAATCATAATATAATAATATTTTAAAGCATTTATAGAAATATTTTTGGATAATTTTAGTAACTTTAACCTTAAATATTGAATAAGTCTTATATTAAATCAGTAAAATATCAGTACCCTAAATATAATAATCGGGTCACAAACAGGTACCTATCGGGTTGGCGGGTCAACCCGCGACCTGACCTGCTAATTTTCGTGTCGTGTCGGGTCGACCCATTTAACTAAACGGGTTGAAAATCTCTGACCTATACCTGCTAATTTCGTGTCGGGTTCGTGTCGGGTTGTCGTGTCACTATCCGTTTTGCCAAGTCTAGTAGTGGTGTAGTACTATTGTGTGAGGGCAAAATATAAACAAACTTAGGCCAACCTAGTTGGTTGAACCCGGATAACCGGAAACTGGCTTTCTCCATGTCAATTTTTTTCCTAACTAATGCAAAAAGTTTTTGAGTCATAAAACGCTTCAAATTTGCCACTAGGAAAACTGGCTAAGCAATTCTAGAAACTTACTGTAATGGGTGAGGTTGGATTTTTGTGTTGGTGCAAATGCTTTAAAGGAGAAGGCATGAGCTTTTTAGACCCATTACTGGGTTTAAAGTACGCCAATGATTTAACGTGGTCCATGTACGTACCTAGTAGAGAAGAAGAGAAGAAAATTAGAGAAGAAGGTACACGATTACAATGTAGATCACCCATGTGGCTTTCTGGTCAAATTTTCTTTAGTGCATTAAAAAGGTGACTAATGTGATAATACATAAATAATCTTGTCTCAAGTGCCTCTACTATTCCATATATAACAAGTTATTAATTTTGGAGAATATTTTTTTTTTTGGCATCCAGAAGATGAAGAATAATATTTACCATCATATTATGGGTCTCCCACTCAGACATATTCAACTGGCTAGTACAATTTTGCCACTAAAAATAGAATAATTGGAGGTGCAGTACAGCAACATCATTCCTGTGTTTTTCACAATGAAGAGATATCAAATATTATTCTTCACGGCCTTGAACTAGAGTGGGGACCCCTATGCGTAGCTCAGGTATATGAGAAATGAACAGGTTCATTAATATCACAAAAACTACTCACCCTAACCCCGATAGGTTAGATCAATTGGTTGGAGTTATTCTAGCTTAATTAAGAGATTTTAAGTTCTAGTTTTGGGAACGCAGCACTCTAGAGACTAATGGCGTCAACTTTTATTGTTCTAATCATGTCATAAACTGGATTAGTCTTGACTCGTTGTTATGCCTTAAAGTGGATTGACCAGTGCGAAAGAAAAAAACTACTCACCCTACACCCTCAAATTGGTATGCCACTCATCACATTAAACGAGCAAAAGAAATGGACAGGGTGATGGGTGAAGTAGTACCCCACATGCTTAAGAATAAGCGAAAAGTTCAGCATAGATCAGGGCCGATTGTCCTTTTTTTGTCTGGTTTAATTTGGTTGGTCAATCCGGTCCATTTACAGCCCGTTTGGTTTCAATAATATTGTTAATTTGTAATTTAAATTCATCATCAATCAATTTGATTTGGTATGATTAGAAAAAAGAAGAAGAATTAAATTTATTATTATTTTCTGCTACAAATTAAATTTGAATTGCATTACTAAGTAATTATAAATTTATAATTAGTTCTTCATTTATTATAATTATATGATGATACTAATAAAGATATTTGTGTCGTTATTAAGTTTAGCCCTCATTTGCCCTCTCATCAGCCAGGAATGAATTCTAAATTGCATTTGTTTGGTTTAGATTTTAAACATCAACTAAATATTACTTTTCAAGTAAAAAATAAATTCTAGTCATGAACTAACTAATAATAAACAAGTGAATTGAATTCAACTATAAAACAGAATTCAAAACATTTATACCAAACTGGGTGTGAAGGATAAAACTCTTCCAATATTGAAATTCTTTCCACTCACAAAATTCTAACTCAAAACTTTAATATTAAGTAAAACCACTTGAACCAACCACATATTTTGGTGAGGCTAATAAATAATATTAAACGATTTATGAAAAATGCATTTGAGGTTTGACGATGGGAGGAGTCAAACGGGGGAAAACGCTAAAATTAGGGGAGTAGATGAACCAAAAATAAGTGAACCGAAAAGCACAAAATTGGTGGGATAGGAATAGGATGATGATGCCCATGACCCCCCCGATCCGATATATGGAGAGGCAGGCACTCTCTCTCTCTCTCTCTGGGTTTGGGAGGAGGAGAATAATATATTAAAGCAAAGCAAAGCAAAAAGAGATATTGTATGTTTGTCGTTTGTACACCCGAGAACAAATATTTGCAGCTGGCAACCATACATGAAAATAGGCAATCAATACGGGACACTTGTCATTCACTTTGGTCAGTTTGGCCCAGACAACACGACAACTATTGTTTAAGAATTTAATTGCATCCACCCAGACATTCGCGGCGGGGCCAAATAAATGGATGTGCTGCCTCCAGCTATTGTCTCCCCTCTCCCCTCCCTTGCTATTCACGTCATCCCCCGCCACCCCCCTAAACTCCGTCTTTGTCAAAATCCATCCCATGAAAACTACTACCACCACTTCCACTTTCTTTTTTGTCCACGGCGGCATATGAATTTGACGCCGTCGCTTTCATATTTTTTTTTTTTTTTTTTTTATGTTGGTTATGACATGAGTCTACCAAAACCCATATACCTTATACTCTATCATATCCTACTAGAAGAATATTTTTTTAAAAAAAAACATAACCAAATAAAAAAATGTGGAGGGTTGTTGACCACCCACTGTCCATCCTTTGCTTATAAACTATAAGTGGGGTCTCCCCTTTATCCGCCAGGAACCCGTGATATCTATCAAAGAAAGAGTTTCATGCATCCGCAGCCAAAAAAAAGTAACTTTGATTGTGAAATCGAACTTAACTTTCACTACTACTACTAATCTTGTATGAAAAAAAATGTCAGGAATCCTTAAAACCTTTAGCTGATAAGCCATTGCTCGACTGCATGGCCATGTTCCTTGCTAAACAATCCACAACTTCAGAGTTGTTTAACATTAGCTGGTGTGCAAATAAACACATTTAATCCCGGAAACCCAACAAAGACGCCAAAGAAAAAGAAAGAAAAAAAGAATAAATAGAAACGACAGGAGGAGAGACCAATTAACCACAGCTTAGTTGTTGTAATCACATGTCTAATTTGCGCTTCCTAACTTCTTACACTCGGGAGAATATATATAAATAAAACTGTCCAACCTGCAGAGGCGGGAAAGGAGAAGAACCCCACCCCAGGAGAAGCATGCATGCATCACCCATCTTGCAAAATCAAATACCCCAACCGCACCAGCATCATCAGGAATAAAAACAAACCCAACCACTTCCCATGTCATCGCCAACCTACCCACCATCTATCCTCGTCCTTATCTACCGCCCATCTGCTGATGTAAATGATTCTGCAAACCCGGAAGGCCGAGTAGGTATGCTAGTCTGGGTATTATCTCCGCTGGCAATAAGTGATGAAGATGATTCATCCCAATTACTTCCCTCAAATGCCTGCCATTTCTTCAGTGCTTGAGGCAATGGCATATCCAGGTCGATCCCATACACGTCATCCGCATCTGGCTCGGATGGTTTCCACACCTCGACCAGAGATGAAAGAACATTAACCACATGACCCATATCAGGCCTCTGGTAGGCCTCCCTTGCGGTACAATGGCCGGCTAGCTCGGCTACTTTGCTGACACTAGCAAAAGTATCTTCATCAAGCTCAATAGCGGGGTCAATAGCAGTTCGGAAGGTATCCTTGTTGATGAGCATTCTTCTGAACCAGTTAACAAGGTGCACACTATCCTCGGGCCGGGTTTCATCAAGTGCTTTTCTCCCCGTGATCAGCTCCATTAGTATTACACCAAAGCTAAATACATCAACTTTGGTAGTTACTCGTCCAGTCACTGCCAAAAGAAAATTTGACTTAAGCTCCCAGGAGAAGAGATTTTACCAATCAAAAAAGACAAAGTCTCCCCGATATTTTTAAAAAGGTAGCAAGCATATTTTAGATATGAATTTGCAAGATTTTAGAAACAACAAACTTATTTAACAGCTAAATTATGCCATCCAAGGGAAAAAAAAAATGAAGAATATATATTTTATTTTGTCTATAGTTCATAAAAAGTTTTAAAATAACAAGAGGAGCTTCTAAGCAAGTAATCACAATGAGATGAATAATGCATTATGTAAAGGTAAGTTCAACGTAAAACAAGCAAGAAGTGAGATTGCAATTCAATTTTCTATAAAAGATTTAGCTGAACGAGTAAAAGAGCTTAAATATGCTGTGCTACCCATCACCATAACCAACCATCAGACAGTGAGTTCAAAACAGAATGTGCCATCGGAAAATGGCACCCTAGGTATATAAATTTACTATCATAGACTACGAATGGGCATAGATGAACTCCCAATTTCAAACTCTAATTTGCAGACAAACCACACAAACATAAGAAACATTTCAAACTCCTACAAGCCTACAATACATGACATGGAGTTCCAATCAGACAATAGCATAAGAATGAAACATTTGAATGTCAGCATACTCTACTATTCCCATGCCACTTTTATTTCATGTAGTTATATTATTAGCATAAGAAAATCTTGTTTTTAATGATTGTGCACCACATTCTGCCTGGGATAAAAAGTTTAGGAGATAAAGTGAAACATTTTAAAGTTAAGTTACCTGCATATTCCGGTGCAAGATATCCGAATGTCCCAGCTAATCTTGTCTCGATTGAGGCTTTCCCCTCGGGAGCAAGACGAACCAGTCCAAAATCGGCAACTTTGGCCCGCATATCATCTCCAAGAAGAATGTTGGAAGGCTTGAGGTCTCTGTGAATAAAGCTCTGCTGCGCTAGCCCATGTAGATACTCAACACCTCTAGCAACATCTAAGGCAATGGTTAGTCTTCTCGTCCATCCAAGTGGCTTTAGTCCTTCCTCCATCCAATTAAAGAGGAACTTACTGAGCGTCCCTTGAGGCATGTACTCATATACAAGAAGCCTCTCATTTCCATCCAAGCAATATCCAAGAAGTGCAACCAAATGGCGATGCCTGACCTTGGTAAGCACTGCAATCTCAGACGTGAACTCGTCCAGACCTTTTTCAGTAACCACTCCCGACTGCATTCTCTTCACCGCAATTTTCGTCCCATCATGCAACTCTCCCTTGTAGACGGTACCAAACCCGCCCCTTCCCAATATGTTTTCATCACTGAAATTATTAGTCACATTTCTCAACACCTGAATTGAGATCACCATATTTTCGGTTCTAACAACATGAATATCACTAAGCCCACCACTGTCAGTATAGCTCTCTGTTTGACTATTGGCACTTGACCCAGCAACAGTAATTTTCACACCATCATCCCCAGAATGACGAGGATGAATGACAATCGTATTTGGACTCTGTACCTTACCCGACCGCTTTCGTTTCCTACTATAGAAAAAGATGCCTAATCCAACCACACACAATCCGCACACAGCACCAATCACAGAGCCCACAACTTTTCCGGTGGAAGAACTGCCGCCACCGGACCCGCTCCCCCCTCCACCCTTACCAGATGGGCCAGGATTGCTCCCAGGAGGTGAATTGGGTGAAGGGCCACTGCTTCTGTTGTTCCCAATATCACGGTTGCCATCAGTTTTCAGATTCACACTCGAATTAAAATTAGGTATTGGACCGTATAAGTCATTGTTTGACACATCTAGAACCTTAAGCTGCTTCAAAGATGTAAGCTCAGGCGGTATAGTACCCGTAAGGTTGTTATTGGACAAAATCAAAGTTTGTAGGGCAGGGAATGATGAAAAATTAGAAGAAATGGTACCAGTAAGAGCCATATGGTTAAAATTGATAGTCACAATGTCCCCTCCAGAGGCAGAGCAGGTAATGCCTTTCCAGCCAGCACAAGGATCATTCCCAGTCCAACTATCAGCCAAAGTCACAGGGTAACCAAAATCTTTGACAACAGACAACAAAGCATTAACCCGAGGATCACAAGCAACGCCAGGGTCGGTCAAGCAAAATTTATTGCTGCCAGGAGCCATATCCAGCTTGACAGAGTCGCGAAACTTTGGCATAGGCCCCTGAAGGTCATTATTAGTCAAATTGACAACATGAAGAGTAGGAAGGTTTACCAAAGACTCGGGAACAATACCAGTCAACTGATTATCTCTCAAACTCAAATTACTCAAAGCAGCCATCCCCGAGAAATCAGGGAGGGGACCCGTGAACTGATTCCCGTGCAACCAAACCTCCACCAACGACTTCATGTTCCCCAAAGCCGCAACCGAACCGTTCAATTTCTGGCCGTTGAGCCACAGGGTCTGGATGGTGGTGCCCGACAGACCCGCGGGTAATCCTCCCTCCAAAGAATTCAAAGCCAGCTGCAAATTCTGCAGCCCAGGGAAGGAAGAATTGTCGAAGAAATCAGGGATTACGCCGGTGAGGTTAGCCCCATTGGCGGAGAACTTCTTCAAGGCGCTGGCGCCTTTGAGGCCGGGAGGTATCTGCCAGGCCTGGAAGGGGTTGTAGTCCAGATAAATCTCCGTCAAGGAGGCCTTGTTGTCGAAGAAATCGGAGGGCAAAGAACTGAAATTGTTCCTGAAGAAGTCGAGTATCTGGAGCTGGGTTAAGGCCGGGAGACTGGGCAGGGGCCCACTCAACTGGTTACCCATTGTCTCCAGCACGGTCAGCTCGGTGAGGTCGTTGAGCTCCGGCGGGAGAGTGCCGCGTAAGCTCTGGTGCCCAATTTGGATCCTGGTCACCCGCCCAGCGGAGCACGCCACGTGCTGCCACTTACACGGGTCGTTCCCGCTCCACCCAAGCGACGTCGGGTTCCCCAGGCTGTCCCTCAGTTTCATCATCGCCGCCGCGTCGCCGCCCTGGGAATTGGCGACGGTGACGGAGAGGAGTAGTAACAGCAGACAACCCAGAAACCGAAGACCCAGGTGGTGGCGTTTCTTGGGCCTCTTCATTGTTGTTCTTCCGTTTTGGCTTTTGAAGCAGGAGAACAACCAAACCAAACCAGAGAATTTTGAGAGAAAAAAAAAATCAAAACAAAGAAAAGGTTTGCTTTATTGTAGCAGTGAAAGTGGGTTTGCTGGTGAGCAACACACTAACACACTAGGGTTTTATGTGTAAGAGAGGGAGAGGGAGAGGGAGAGGGAGAGAGAGAGAGAGGAGATTCATTGGCAAGAGAAACGGCGTGGATAGAGGAGGTGACCCCGGGAGGAGAAAAAGGTCGGCTTTTTAGTAGTAGAAGTAAGTAGTAACTAGTGTGCCTAGTAGTAGCGGCTACCTTTTTAGAGAAGGAGAGGGAAGGGGACGTTTCCATTTTTATCTCTTTAATAGAGATTACTATTATTAACCCTTTTGTTTTAATTTAGAGTTACAAATATTTAAACTTACAGCTGGTACCGCGTGGGTCCCCCTAGGTGGTCATTTTTTTTTCCTTTTTTATAAAAAGAAACTATATTCTTCTTCTCCAGTTTGGAGAGATTGTGATTACACTACATGGTACTCCTTCTGTCACGTTTGAATATGACTGATTTTTTGAGGGGCAGATTTATTAGCACACCCTTAAATGGCTAAATATCGAGTATCTAACCATTCTTAGGCGGGGCCATTAAGGGTATAGTATTTGTTTTTTTTGGTTTCCAAAATCTTTCTGTAATAACTATTAACTAATAAGAGATCTTTGATTTCTCCACGGCAAAAAAAAATCCCTCTAGTGGTTGATTCACCAAGGCATATCGTCGCACTTGCATGGGAAACTCGCTAGTGCTTGCTTTGTATGTAATGTGGATCGTGTAATTAGTGGCAAGTTTGCTTAATCAAATCTAATACTCCACTTTTTATAGGTGGGATTAAAGTATGTGATTGATTGATTACTTGTGAATTTGTTCCGTCTTAGGATGGAATTAAAGCGTCCAAATCCAATTTGTTTCGTAGAAGATTTCCCATAAGGAAACCCAAAAAAGAAAAATTATTAGGATGGTGCTATAAACACTAGATTTGTGCTGTCATGATCTCATCGAAACGGTCTAGTAACATCCACCAGACTACCCACATGGTGTTACATTAGTGTTTACTTTAAAAATATATTATTCTCCTTTTTAATGAGAAACAATATGTTATTTTCTTCTACAAGGGAAAAAAAATTGCAGAATATTTGGTAAATGACACATGATGGATGTGATTAATGAAAAAAATGACGGCTAAGAATTGTTATAAAATCTAGTACTATCAGGGAAGCAGATCCCACAGTCATTCTTTATGAGGTTAAGATAAAATATGATGATTAGGAGGATTCGGAATTTTATCTTTTCCATGTGGGATGGGAGCAGGACAAATTGAAAATTATCCGTGGGGAATTAGGATAATTAAAATATGGAACAAGGGCTGATAGAAGGAGATGGGTGTCAGTAACTAATTAAATTAATCCGTCCTAGTTAGTATTATGAATAAATTATATCATAGGGAACATGGATAAGGGAAAGCTGTATTATATCTGTTACATGCCCCTCACATTTACATCCCAACGAGGATGTAATGCAAGTGTTGGTTGATTTTCTTATCTTTTACAAGTGATCGGCGCATGATGGTGAAGCATTTAAATTAAAGTCCAAATAAGAAGAAAATGTAAATTTTTTGCGGTAAATGCCAAATAAAATGATGCATTGTGGCCATGATTAGATTTGATGGCAAATAATCAATACAATATATTTTTCCAACAAGAAAAATACAATTTTCTTTTTGAAGAATGGAATCACCAGTACAAGGATGCTTATTATAGCGGCTATGGGGCATGAATGCATGTCCTACAAAGGCAAAAGCAAAATGGTGTTTGGATATGGAGTCAGAAACACAACATATGGGACAGATATTTTGTGTTTTTTTGGGCCCTTTTTTGTGGGGATGTTAGAAAAAGAAAACATAATGGTCCATGGACATACATCATAGTATGAAATAATAGGATAGAATACCTTTCTCGGCCTTTTGGCTAAGATCAAGTGAAATAATAGGATAGAATTACTTCTGTCAAAAAAAAAAAAAGAGGATAGAATTACTGAGTTCCCATGCTGTTTTTTTGGGTGGATTAGGGGAGTGGAGGTTAAGAAGAATAGCCACATGACATATATTTTGTGTGGGATTAACAAAATTTTTCATCCTCTATTTGTCAATTAGGATATTTTTCATCTCTCTATTGCTAAAGGCATAAATTTAATCTTTGTCTTGAATTTTGGGATATTTTTTGTTTTTTTCTCAATTTTCGCATATAAAATACTGACCTGTCAATAATTTTTTAATGACACGTCAGCAATTAGTCCCATATCAAACCACACTCTCCCAATAATTTTTGAACAAGTCAGGAGGAGAGATTAGTTTGGCAATCGACTGAGATACTCTTATATCATAAAATAAAGACCATTTATGAGAAAATGAAAAATATCTCAAAAATCCAAGATACAGACTAAATTTGTACATTTTTGCAACAAAAGGATGAAAATGTCCTAATCGGTAAGCACATGGATGAAAATTGATATTAGTGCATTTTGTGTGCATCGAGTAATTAAATGGGGGGTTGGGATTTACAGCAAATCTATTCTGCCCGCCTCGACATACTACAAATTTTTCTCGACCTTCCATTCCATAACAGTTTCAGAAAGCATTAATTGAATCCCCCCTTAAGTTTCTGATTTCTAATTAAATTAGTTCCGGGCCCGCATTGTGCAATTTTTCACTTTCTTTTTCGTTCTTTTTATTTTTTTAATTAAGCATTTACTTCTATAAATTATATAATTTTTAAATCAACCACGTTTTTTATTAAAATTTTTAAAATTCCAAGTTGTAATGGCTATTTTTTCTTTCTAATTCATTTGGTAAAACTTGAAGCGCCCCGACCCGTATTTACCAGTCTCAGTAAACACGTGCCGGAATTGTACAACAGTAAATATAACAAGTAACACAGCCCAAAGGCCCAAAGATATAATCAATGAATAAATCAAAGAAACCAGCCCAACGGCCCAACAACAACAACAATCAGCACAGCGGAAGACTTTTAAAACTCACAAGGACACTGTATGCGACACAGATGCAAACTAATGGATCCGAGTCCTGTCCAAGGGATAACGCCGCAGCCTGTCTGGAATGCAACATACCTAAACCACAAATAACTCAACCTCCAGGATGAAAGCCCGCAGGTGAGGGGTGAGTCCGAAGTGCCCACCGGGTAAAACCCATAAGCAAATATACATATACAAACAACCGTAAATTTCCAAGTCACATCACCAACAATAACTAAGGTTCTCACGAACCTTAAATGGTACACTTGTGATTCTAGACACGGTATTCCAATTTTATTATCAGGGCCCCTATCACAAGTTAAATGGTGGTCGTCGCCTAGTAGTCAAGCTAGCTAGCCCGTGGACCCCGCCCTGGTACCTCCACGTATAAGTAGACCTGGCAATTCGTGTTGTCGTGTCGGGTTGAACAGGTAATCGGGTTCTAAATCTTCAACCCGACCCGACCCATTTAATAATCGTGTCGTGTCGTGTCCAACCCGTTTATTATCGTGTCGGGTTCGGGTTGACCCGCGGGTTACCTATTAAGTCTAACAAGCCTAAAAATGAGTTTGAAATTTTTCTATTTTGCGTCATCAAATAAAATTATAAATTGCAGAATCATAATATAATAATATTTTAAAGCATTTATAGAAGTATTTTTGGATAATTTTAGTAACTTTAGCCTTAAATATTGGATAAGTCTTATATTAAATCAGTAAAATATCTATACCCTAAATATAATCGGGTCATAAACAGGTACCTATCGGGTTGGCGGGTCAACCCGCTACCTAACCTGCTAATTTTCGTGTCGTGTCGGGTCGACCCATTTAACTAAACGGGTTGGAAATCTCTGACCTATACCTGGTAATTTCGTGTCGGGTTCGTGTCGGGTTGTCGTGTCAATACCCGTTTTGCCAGGTCTACGTATAACTGGCACAGACAGGGAGCAAACCCCAAGCACACTCTCCCCCAGCGCCTAAAATAAAAATTGGTACAGACAGGGAGTAGACCCCAAGCACACTCTCCCCCAGCATCATAAAATAAGACTACCATCTGGCTGTTCCAACATTTAACTGTGACTTACTAGATGTCTAAGTGTTTCTATTTTATTAATATTACCATTTTAGTCTTGATACCACAATACTGTTAACCAACCATCAACTCATTATCCCGAGCAGGCTCGCAGCCTCTCCGCTCGTCCGGATAATTATCAATACCACTTAACCATCAAATTCCACATAATAATGTTCCGGTACTCAAACCATGTCAATCTCACAGACAACAACAACAACGGTAATAAACTTACTTATACCAACAATTCCAACATCATCAATAACATCAACAGCATCAATCATCAATTTAATTCATCACAAATCAGACCATTCACAGCCACAAAGTATCATACCAGCAAACATCGCACATAGTAAACAAACAACAACTTGATATCACGGGCAGTATATAAATATTTACTTAACCTCACCTTAGCCGATTACTCAACTCTGAAAACATCAATCGGTCCAAAGTCGGTTCCACAGGAACTGCTCGATATCGACTCCTATATAACAAATAATAAATGCACACATAAGATGCACATAATCGGTATGCCATGATGCCATAAATTATAAATTAAACCCCCCTTGGTTATACGTTATTATCTCCATAAAGTTATTATACTTGCCAAAATATAATTACCAAATATTATTATTATTTTATTTTTTCAAAAAGGTATTATTATATATACTTAGTGAAATATTCCTCAGAATATACAATACCATATTTATTTCCAAACATTTTCATAGTATTTATACCCATTTCCTAAAATTATTTACTCTTATAATAATTTTTCAAAGGAAAATCATATTATAATTACATTTTCTCAAAATTATATTAGTGTTATCATTTTTTTTCCAGTAAAACATGTTCATATATTTCATATTTATATTTTCCAGAATACTATAACTCATACTCACCATTTTATTATTAATATACCCATAACATAATTACCTTAATTTATCTAAAATAATAATATGTCAAGATCATTATTTCCCTTAAAATCATATAACATATATTTTCTTTCTAGGAGATATACTCATATAATTTTATATTTATTTTTTTCCAGAAAATATGATTTATGTAAACTATATTTTTTTCCAAATATAAATTATGTTTTTTTTAATTGGACTGGGCCATGTCATAGTGCATGCTTGGGCTAAGGTCTGGACCAAACCAAAAGCCCACAGCCTAGCCCAACATTACCACCAGCCCATCCACCCATCCAGCCCATGATCACAGCCCTAGAAACCCATCCAAGCCCTGGGTCAACCCGACCCGTGGCCATGACCCGGTCGCTTAATCGGGTTACTCACCCTCAACCCGGTGTTTCACGGGTGCAGTGGCAGGCGGGCGGCACGACAAGCGGGCAGCGAGGCAGGCGACGGAGTCGCGTCGAGGCGGGGAGGACGAGGAAGGAAGGCGGCTCGTCGAGTTCTTGCTGCCGACGACGCGGACAGATCGAGGCAGAGACGAACTCGTCATCGGCGTTGCGTGGCGGTGGAGGCGCGGCAGTGACTGCAGGGAGCAGCGAGCAGAGCGGCGATGGCGTGGGGCGTCGCGACCGGTGGTGGTGCTTCGGCGATGAGCAGATGGAGGGTGGCTCGTCGGGTCGTTACCGGTGCTGCTAGTTTCGTCGCGGCGGCACCGCTGGCGGCTGGCGAGCAAGGAGGAGAAGAAAGGGGAAGGTGGTGGCGGCTGGGGTCTATGGTGGCGTCGGCCGGTGATGGAGGTGGTTGGTGTCGGGTGGTGATGGTCGCGGCGAGAGTTGTGTGTGTTTATTTTTCTTTTTTTTTTCTCTTTCTCTTTTTCTGGTTTTAGTTTTGTATTTTTTTCTTTCCTGGTTTGTGAAGGGTGAAGGAAACTAGGTTTATGTTTGCAGGTAAGACAGTTGGGTTTTGTGTTTTTGCAGTGGAAGGTGAAGGTGGCACTGGGCAGTGGGTTTTGCAGGAGCAGGAGGAGAAGAATGAAGGTGATGGTGTAGGTGCAAAGGCAGACAAAAATTCACGGGTGACACGGGCAGAAAAGAGAGGGCGTCGCCTGCATTATTGCCTCAATAATGCAAGCGTGTCCAAACCGGACCAGAAAATAATTATTTTCCGGTGTGATTTTTCTGAGGATTCCGGGACCCGAAAAATACCAACTTAGGTCCGAAAAATTCACGGAAAAAAACCCGAGCGCGGGAAAAACCTCGGTTTCGAAAAACGACACTCGATTTATCTTGAATTAATTACCCAAGATTAATTCATTCGGTAAATCACTGTATAACGGCTTTAACAGTCCCGGTAAAAATCCAATTTTTTACCCAGGCTGTTACAAAACTAGTGCTATTACTTTATGACTGTAAACTTTTTTAAATAAATATATGAATCTAGTATCTTTTAAGAAAAAGTCAGTAATTAAATAACATATTTTTCTGAGGTTGTTCCAGAACTTGCTCTCCTTTTTTGAATTCGATCTGTTTTAAAGTAATAATTTTAAATCTAAAATTCTTGAATATGTGAATCTATTTTTTTATAAAAAAACTAGTTTTTTATCCACGTGCGATGCACGTGATACAATTTTGTTATTTTAAAAGAAAATTATTTTGATAATTAGAAAATTTTGTAAATATTTTTTAAAATATGTGAAATATTTCAATTATAATTTATAATTTCGTAAATAAACTACAAATTATTAATATAATAATTACCTCATATTTAGCATCAATAAAATAGTTGCTTCTTCTAATAATATTTTTTTTACATTGTAATTAAATTGTAATATATTAAGCATGGATGCAGTGTATATGAAAAACTTTGACATTTGTAAATATTGAGTTAACAGAAACTTTGAAAAGTAAAGTGTATGCAATAGAACTCTTTTAATTTTTTTTCTAGTTTAACTTTCTTAAGAACCAGTTGCATTTGATTGTCTTCGTCTTTAGTAGAAATCCAAGTTTTTTTTTTATTTTATTCTTCAGCAGTTGCCTTTTGCACTTCCTTTGCAAAAAAAAAATCGTCCTTTTTTCCTATTCTCGTCGTTTGCTTTGTTCATCCTTACTAAGAAAATGTATTCTTCGTTTTCACAATCGATCAACTTTTCTTTTTGTTGCTTTGTCTACAAAATAAAAACTTAGATTTGTCAATAACTATTCCAAAATAGATAAGTTCTTACATATCAATCATTATTTAACCCATTTCCTGACATCATAATATAATTACTCACATCGCATCAAATTATCATTTTTGCCTAGTCGAATATGGTTACCAATGCATTATCTTTTTCCTCAGACATAACATATACCTATAAGATATGAATTGGATATGTTAATCATAATTTTAAATGTAAATATTTAGCGAAGATAAGTCATTGTTTGATTTTTATATTGCTCATACCTTGTTTGTATCCATCATATTCCCTGCAATTTTTTCTCCTTCACATCATGATTTGTTGTCTAAAATATCTACTTTCTTTCCACATCTTTTGCAAGCATGATACCATGGTTTTTCTTTGTTTATTACCTTCATAATTTTAGCTTGGAATAAACAATATAGGACCTACATACATTTAATATTTTGGTTATTAAAACAAATATTGCTGTGAAAGTATATATATTAACATTGTTAAACTTATATACTTACTTTTACTGCTGTTAAAATACTCATGTTTTGTATATCCAATATGTAAATTTGCACCATCTCTTATCCTTTTTGTTTTTAGTTGTCTTGTACCTCTTGGAATTACAGGCAATACTTGTCAAAAATCACCACCAAATACGACAACTTTTCCTCTAAAAGGTTCTTCACTATTCATTATGTCACAAATCCGATCTACTGTCTCTATTGCAAACTGCTTTGCCATTGGTGCTTCATCCCACACAATAAGTCTTGCCTTTCTCATCAATTGTGCAGTTGAGTCTTGCTTTGACATCTTCCATAAAGTTGTTTCATTAGTGATGATCGATATATCGAAATGTGAGTGAGCAGTTCATCCACCAGGCATAGTTGCTGCTGCGACACCACATGTTGCAGTTGCAAGTGAAACACCCCGACCCGTATTTACCGTACACAGTAGACAAATGCCGGAACTGTGACGACCCAACCAAACCAAGCCCAGCATACAGTGTATACAACAGTAACTCGGGCTCAACAGCCCAAAATAAAAACATCAATAACAGCATAACCGGCCCAATGGCCCAACAATAGCAAAAATAATGCACAGCGGAAGACTTAATAACTCACAAGACACTGTATGCGACACATGATGCAAACTATGGATCCGAGTCTTGTCTAAGGGATAACGCCGCAGCCTGTCTGGAATGCAACATACCTGTACCACAAATAACTCATCCTACGGGATGAAAGCCCGCAGGTGAGGGGTGAGCCCGAAGTGCTCACCAACGAAGGATAGACAATCAATATGTAACACTATAATCACTCAAGGTCAAACACAGGCTAAACAGCCAAACACACCAAAACAAAGACTCGACCCAAAACCGGTCCAAGACCAAAAAGACTCAAACAAAAATCCAATTTTCCAATTTTATTTTTTCGGGCCCCGTCACGGATAAGCTAGGGGTCAGACCTAGTTATCGACATATTTTGGGCGCCAGACCAAATCCAAGAGAACCCAGGGATCGACATCCCAAAAATAATCACGGGATAGACATCCCAAGCATAGACATGCTTATCACAAGTAACCCAGGTCACGGCCACCATGAAACAGTCTTAAACCATCGAGTCGTACCACTACTTACCACGTGACAATTATATTATCGTCATTCAAAATCAAATCACAGGGATCAACATCCCTAACCCAAAATACCGGGATAGACATCCTTATCCAAAATCAAGGATCGACATCCTTATCACAATTTATTATTTAATCCATTATACTTATTCCAAAAGACACAACAATAGACATCCAAAACTCAAAGCACGGGGATAAACATCCCAAAACCAAATCACAGCAAATGCAACAAGCAACAGTGCAATAATCAACAAACACAATAACCGAGTAATATAGGCACATATCGAAGGAAATCCATCCTCACCTTGGCCGATTACTCAACTCCGAAGACAATGTCCGGTCCGAAGCCGGCTCCTCGGGAAACTGCCCGATATCCAAACCTATACAGCAAATAATTATGCATATAAGATGCATAGCAATGATCATGTAAATGATAAGCTAAGGTGGTACTGTAAAAATAAATACTGCGTTATCTCGGTTATTGCCTCGGTTTTTATTTCCATTATCATCATCATTCGTTATTTATAATTCCGGTGTCAAAATAATATATTATTCTTATATCCAGGTATTATTCCGGTACTTAATACTTTGATAATACCCTTTTCAAAAATATATTTTTTCCAAACTCCATTCTTTTCTAAAAATATTATCTTAGCGTAAACATATTTCCTTTATAAAAACTGTTTATAATTATTTTTCCAAAAATATATTTCCATACCATGTATATATATTTTATTTTCAGTAAAAGATTATATTTATAAAACTAGGATTATTATTTTTCTTTTTTAAAAAAAAAAAACGGACAGGGCCCAAAATCCAGCCCAGAATCCAAGCCCAAGTGCCCAAGGCAGAGCCCAGGAGCCCAAGCCCAGGCCTAGCCAAGGCTGCTGGGAGCAGGCCCGCGTGAACAGGCCCACGCTCCAGCCTCAGCCCAGGCGCATCAGCCCAGATCAGGCTCTCCAACGCCCAGCCCAACGGGTCGGGTCAGACCCGCAGAAAATGGGTTACGCCCGTTCGAAACCGGGTCGTTGCTCACCTTTGTGAGCTACAGCGGCGGCGAGCAGCAAGCAACGGCGCGGGGGAAGAGGCCGGCTGCAGGCGAGCGGCGACGAGGTGGAGGCGGCGTCGTCGGCAGCAGCTGTGAGGCTGTCGTTAGCGGGTCGTCGTCGCGAGAGGAGGATGGCAGCAGGGTAAGCCGGTCGGTGCGATGAGGAGAAAAAGGGAGAATGAAGGAAAAGAAGAAGGGAAGGAAGGGAGGTGCGGCTTGGCCGGTGGTGGCCTCGGGTTGTGGTGGTGGATGGCGGTCGTCGTGGGGGAAGAACAGGAAGAAGAGGAGGGCGGCGGTGTGTTATGTGTTTGGTGTATAGTTGGTGTGTTATGTGTTTGGTGTATAGTTGTTTTTTTTTTTTGTTTTTCTTTCTAGTTTGTAAGTGGATTGCAGTGGTGGTCGGCCGGCAGTGGTGTGGTGTTGTGTATATGTGTTTGTGTTTTATTGCAGGGAAGATTTTGGGTAGAGAAGAAAATGGTGTAGGCAGAAATTGTTGCAGGGAAAAGAAGGAAAAGGCAGGTCACGGGCACAGGTAAGGTTTCACAAGCCTCACAGGAAAAAGGCGGCTGCGTGACTCAATCAGGTTGTCGTGTCCTGACCGGACCAAAAAATAACTGATACAACCACTAAGTTATTTTTCGGTGTGATTTTTCGAAGATTCCGGAACCCGAAAAATACCGACTTAGGTCCGTAAAATCCACGGAAAAATCTCGAGCGTGGGAAAACCCTCGGTTACAAAAAACGACGCCCGATTTACCTTGAATTAATTACCCAAGATTAATTCTTTCGGTAAATCACTGTATAATGACTTTTACGGTCCCGATAAAAATCAAAATTTTTACCCGGGCCGTTACAGTCTAGCCACCTTAAAAAAAATTTTGTCCTCGAAATTCCGTCTTGTCCGTGGGTCCTACCACGATAAGCTTCTGGCACACTCTGCCAGGTGTCCAAACTCAATGCGAGATACCGCCTATACCCTTAAGCGACATCTCATCCGCTTATAAATACCAAACCTCATAACTGAGATACTCACTCTCAGCCATGGACTCTCCACTAAGATCAAGAACCACCTCAGACTCCGAAGACAACAGCTACATCGGTGGTACTGCTTTCCCGAGAAGCTCTGATGAGGAACCGCCAGAGAAGCGCTTCAAGACGAACATCGTCGGTCTGAAAGAACACATGGTCGTCTCCAGCAAACGGCGAAAGAAGCGTGCCAGCAAAGAAGCTGAGGATAGGAAGGGCAAGGCAACTGCTGAAAGCAATACCCCGCAGCAGACTCTGACGCAGCTGAACGTCTCACTGAAGAAGATCAGCTCGGCGGTGATGCAGATAGAACTGGCGTGCGTGGAGCTCTTCCCTCACATGAAAAACGTCCAAAAACTTTTGAAAGACCTAGAGAAGCATATAACTCAATAGAGTACTTCTTCTCTGTATTATAAAACCGTTATGAATAAATAAAATAAGTTTCCTTTTTAAATCAAAATCTCTTATGTCACGAAATCTTATGTTTAACAGAAAATCAAAACATCCCAAAGCAAACAAAAATCAACAATAAGAATATAAATCAAACATAAAGAAATTAAAAACAAAACTCGTTAAACAAAACCAAAATATAAATAAGTTAAAACAAAAACATATTTTCATGATCGGTGCTCGTATCGGACGTGAACATCCTCGAACCCAAGAAACGTAACATACACAGCTAACGGTGACGTCGGTTTCCCTCGTGAAAAAGACGTCCGTTAACTGGCAAGGCGATGATCACGAGCACGTCCTGTGTCCCTCGAAAGAAACGCTAACCACTTGTCCAGAAATTCCGCATGAGCCAAAACGTCTGTCAAATCTCGTATCCCTCCATGGTGTCCGAACAGGTGTAAGCTTGTCGCACATGTGCTCTACTCGAGGTATGGTCCCATCAGTCTAGCCTCAACGGTCACGGATGCATGTGATAAAAGATGCAAGAAAGAGTCATAAAAAGAAACGCTAAGGTAGCCAGGGCGTTAGAAAATTGCGAGATGCAGAAGGGCTGAAAAACACTGGCATTTGTAGCCCGAAAAACGTATAAAGTAACGAAGCAATAAATGAAGCAACGGCAAAATTTTCAAAAACCAAAATCTTGAAAATCGAAAACAGTAATCACGCTCCCCATAAGAGCATAAAAGACAGAGCGGTGATGTGTAAATCATCAAAAGCATTTTGAAGCAAACAAACGCTCAGGCAAAGAAACCTCAAAACTCAAAAAAAAACGAAACACCAACACGTCCAAAACACAATGCCTGCTCCATCATCCGTCTTCTTCGTCGAGGGTGCCAACGTAGACAGAAGAAAGCGACTGGCCTACAGTATGATCAACGAGCGTCCAGAGGAACTACCGAACGAGCTCGGCAGAATGCCACGTCTAGTCTTCGTCGACGAACTCTACTCATCCAGATTCTTCGTCACTCCCATGGAAGAGACGTTCTTCCTGGAGGACCAAGGCACTCTGAGGACCTCCTACTACGGCTCGACCAACTCCGTCATGTTTTTCATTTTTGAAAGACTTCAGGAGTTCAACCTAGAGCCCACTTGCCATTTTCTAGAGCAAGGCACCTACTACCAACTCTCGATGACGGCCCAGAGCATGCCCAGAGTCACTCGGTTACCCGTAACTTGGCCAAAGGCCCGACTACTGGTGTGGAACAGCAGAGGAGTCGCTAGGCGTTCCCAGGAGTTCTCGCGTACCCTGAGAGACCTGAAGAACCAGTACAAGCCAAACATGGTTCTTCTCACGGAGACCCAGTGGCAGCCTGAAGACGATCACGGTCTCATCCCACTCCGGTTCCCTCAAGCAAACCGGTTCGAGCTTCCTGGCCAGAACAACACGGGCGGTATGTGGTTCTCGTGGAGCGACAGCATCACGGTCAACATCAACAACGACCCTAACAGCTTCAGGGTCAACGTCGTTCCGAGAAGATGAATGTATTTCCCTTTTTTTTAAAATATCAATGTAATATTTATGTTTATAATGATAATATCAGTATTATTAATAATATTTATATTTCCGCTTATTTATGGCATCATTACCTCTTATGTGTATGTTCTGCGACAGCTGGCGTCCCTTGACTGGATCCATAATGCACTAACTAAAATGATATAAAATAATAAACAAATGGAGCGAACTATGCAAACAAGGACAACAAACACACAAGGACTGCCCCTAACGCCCGCTCCGCTACAAACATGAAACGCCCCGACCCGTATTTACCGTACATAGTAAACACGTGCCGGAACTGTGACGACCCAACCAAACCAAGCCCAGCAACAGTGTATACAACAGTAACTTGGGCTCAACAGCCCAAAATAAAAACATCAATAACAGAATAAGCGGCCCAATGGCCTAACAATAGCAAAAATAATGCACAGCGGAAGACTTAATAACTCACAAGACACTGTATGCGACACATGATGCAAACTATGGATCTGAGTCCTGTCCAAGGGATAACGCCGCAGCCTGTCTGGAATGCAACATACCTGTACCACAAATAACTCATCCTATGGGATGAAAGCCCGCAGGTGAGGGGTGAGTCCGAAGTGCTCACCGACGAAGGATAGACAATCAATATGTAACACTATAATCACTCAAGGTCAAACACAGGCTAAACAGCCAAACACACCAAAACAAAGACTCGACCCAAAACCGGTCCAAGACCAAAAAGACTCAAACAAAAATCTAATTTTCCAAATTTATCTTTCCGGGCCCCGTCACGGATAAGCTAGGGGTCAGACCTGGTTATCGACATATTTTGGGCGCCAGACCAAATCCAAGAGAACCCAGGGATCGACATCTCAAAAATAATCACGGGATAGACATCCCAAGCATAGACATGCTTATCATAAGTAACCCAGGTCACGGCCACCACGAAACAGTCTTAAACCATCGAGTCGTACCACTACTTACCACGTGACAATTATATTATCGTCATTCAAAATAAAATCACAGGGATCAACATCCCTAACCCAAAATACCGGGATAGACATCCCTATCCAAAATCAAGGATCGACATCCTTATCACAATTTATTATTTAATCCATTATACTTATTCCAAAAGACACAACAATAGACATCCAAAACTCAAAGCACAGGGATAAACATCCCAAAACCAAATCACAGCAAATGCAACAAGCAACAGTGCAACAATCAACAAACATAATAACCAAGTAATATAGGCACATATCGAAGGAAATCCATCCTCACCTTGGTCGATTACTCAACTCCGAGGACAATGTCCGGTCCGAAGCCGGCTCCTCGGGAAACTGCCCGATATCCAAACCTATACAGCAAATAATTATGCATATAAGATGCATAGCAATGATCATGCAAATGATAAGCTAAGGTGGTATTGTAAAAATAAATACGCGTTATCTCGGTTATTGCCTCGGTTTTTATTACCATTATCATCATTCATCATTTATAATTCTGGTGTCAAAATAATATATTATTCTTATATCCAGGTATTATTCCGGTACTTAATACTTTGATAATACCCTTTTCAAAAATATATTTTTTCCAAACTCCATTCTTTTCTAAAAATATTATCTTAGCATAAACATATTTCCTTTATAAAAATTGTTTATAATTATTTTTCCAAAAATATATTTCCATACCAAGTATATATATTTTGTTTTCAGTAAAAGATTATATTTATAAAACCAGGATAATTATTTTTCTTTTTTTTAAAAAAAACAGACAGGGCCCAAAATCCAGCCCAGAATCCAAGCCCAAGTGCCCAAGGCAGAGCCCAGGAGCCCAATCCCAGGCCTAGCCAAGGCTGCTGGGAGCAAGCCCGCGTGAACAGGCCCACGCTCCAGCCTCAGCCCAGGCGCTTCAGCCCAGATCAGGCTCTCCAACGCCCAGCCCAACGGGTCGGGTCAGACCCGCAAAAAATGGGTTACGCTCGTTCGAAACCGGGTCGTTGCTCACCTTTGTGAGCTACAGCGGCGGCGAGCAGCAGGCAACGACGCGGGGGAAGAGGCCGGCTGCAGGCGAGCGGCGACGAGGTGGAGGCGGCGTCGTCGATAGCAGGGGCAGCGGCTGTGGGGCTGTCGGTAGCGGGTCGTCGTCGCGAGAGGAGGATGGCAGCAGGGTAAGCCGGTCGGTGCGATGAGGAGAAAAAGGGAAGATGAAGGAAAAGAAGAAGGGAAGGAAGGGAGCTGCGGCTTGGCCGGTGGTGGCCTCGGGTTGTGGTGGTGGATGGCGGTCGTCGTGGGGGAAGAAGCGGAAGAAGAGGAGGGCGGCGGTGTGTTGTGTGTTTGGTGTATAGTTGTTGTTTTTTTTTGTTTTCCTTTCTATTTTGTAAGTGGATTGCAGTGGTGGTCAGCCGGCAGTGGTGTGGTGTTGTGTATATGTGTTTGTGTTTTTTTGCAGGGAAAATTTTGGGTAGAGAAGAAAATGGTGTAGGCAGAAATTGTTGCAGGGAAAAGAAGGAAAAGGCAGGGTCACGGGCACAGGTAAGGTTTCACAAGCCTCACAGGAAAAAGGCGGCTGCGTGACTCAATCACGCAGTCGTGTCCCGACCGGACCAGAAAATAACTGATACACCCACTAAGTTATTTTCAGGTGTGATTTTCCGAAGATTCCGGAACCCGAAAAATACCGACTTAGGTCCGTAAAATCCACGGAAAAATCTCGAGCGCGGGAAAACCCTCGGTTACGAAAAACGACGCCCGATTTACCTTGAATTAATTACCCAAGATTAATTCTTTCGGTAAATCACTGTATAATGACTTTTACGGTCCCGGTAATAATCAAAATTTTTACCCGGGCTGTTACAGCAAGTGCTATCATCCCTCTAGATCTGACAATTGCAATTAATAAATGATATTAAAATATTTTTCCTGTCCCTCTCAGGCCGTCTACAAAAAATATCCCACTGTTTTCAAATTGTATTCTTTCCATAATCGTCATGAAAGCAATCTCTTGTTCAAGATTTAACTTGGTATGTGCTTTCAAATCTTCCAAAGGGATATCAATTGATATTTCCTTAGTTATTTTTCTTGGGAGAGTTGTTTGATCTTTAAGAGAATAAATATTTGATTCGAATAGCTTATATTCATAGATATTTTTTTCCCATACTTTCTGAAAAATAATTGACACTTTTGAGTCTCAATAAAACTTGAACCTCAGTGGAGTGTTTTTGGTTTCTTCTGAAATCTCCAGACATTGATACAAAATAAATAGCCCACAGTACCCTCGCATTTTCCGGCTACAGTGCACCAAAATGATCGCAAAAAATCTGTGTCACTCTTGTGGCATTTGGAACTTGACAGCTTCCTTCATACAATCTGATATGCCTTCATTAGATTCCAAAAGGCTCCTTTTTGTGTTGCTTCTTTGAATGTTGAGTACCGCACTCCAGCGACAGACAAAAGATTTTGAAATAATTTTGGTTCTCTTACATGATTCAAAAGTAGTCGAAGGTAGTACCTTTTCACCTTATTTTGGATTTGACGAATGTACATGGTCAACAACAAATTTACTCTTTCTCAGCGTCTACGTTTTCTCTTTTGCTTTTCCACACATAATGTTCCAGAAATTTCCTATAAATTTGGAAATTTTAGTAAAAAGTATTTTAAACTTAATACTTTTTGTTACTATATATTATATTTCATTTAATGTTACAATGTCAATTTTTCTAAAATAAAATAAATATTATTTCTTTCTTAATATAAGAAAACTGCTCAAAAAAACATTAAAAATGTATGATGGAATTTAATTTACTACATGCAGGACAAGTTAATTTTTTCCCCACTAAAATTATAGGAAAACAGAATTAAAAATGTTTCAATAAACTTATGGTAAGAGGTAATTTAACACCTATAGAGAAATTTACGGGCACTTTCTTCTTTGGAGCACATCACCATAAATTCAGTGAGCATTGTTCTTGTTATATGATCCCAACTAATAACATTTGATAAATTTGCGTTTTCCTAATAATAAACAACTTGTTTCCTTGGTAAGTGCAACTGTGGATTAATAACTGAGGGAATGATTTCATATAAATTTAAGCCCAAAATTCTCCATGCTGCCTCTTATGAAGATACAAATCTTGCTTCTTGGAAATTTTGAATCTCATCTATCGATTTACTCCCATTGTTTTCTGCAATATTCACTATCACTTTGTCGTGTCCTTTGTAAATGCATTTGTAAAGATACTTTACAGAACATGTGCTTTAGCATTTCTCGACATTAATATGACAATTATATCTTGTCAAGAGATATGGATTGTAAAGTACAACCCATCGGTTATCTAGTATTTTACCTTTCTTTCTCACGATTCGATTTTTATTCTTTCGTCTATATATTGGATAACCATATTTTCCTTTAGTTTTTGATGAAGTAAATCTTCTAGGATAATAAAATCAACATTGCCGACTTTTTTTTATCAATATTGTTTTGCACCATGCAACCGCAATTTTTCTTCAGTTCACCGCAAGGCCCATGCATCATGCACTTTGATACTAAGTGATAGAGCAAAGAATTTTATTTCTGGTCTGGAATCTGTGCACAAACGATTGGTCAAATTGTTATGGAGATGTAATTTTATAGCTTTCCTTCAGCATAAGCAATAAATGTACATGTGGCATTCCTATTTTTTGAAACTCTGTGATGAAAGAATGCGCTATTACTTCTCCAAATATATGGATTTTAATTATTTGATCTTTGATATCCCGAAATTTGGCTTACAACGTTTTATCTACTAACTCCGATTTATTTTTTTGTCCATATTTCTACGTATCCTTAATCTCTTGCCATTTTGGATTGCATGTTATTGTGATAAACAAATCTGGTTTCCCAAATCGTTGAACCAACGTCATTGCATCTAAATATTAATGTCGCTGGTTTCTCTTTCTTCTCCACGATTTTTCTGTTTGATAGATGTTATTCTAGTTTATAGTTTTTGCTAGCTCTTTAGTTATTCTTCTTCATAATTTTATTATTTTTTTAGTAATTATTATTCTTCTTAATGCTTGATAGTTGTTAAAAAAAAAAATAAAGGCTTATATATCAATCATTTTCTTGAGAAGGATTTATATATAATGTAGACAAAAAAATTCCATAATCTACGAATTGTTTAGAATTATTTTTTCTATTAGAATAAGAATGTATGTGTTGATTATGGGTAATGATATTTTCTAATTCTTTAATATTCTAAATTATATAATTTAAATTATTAAATTATATTACTAATGAAGGGGATTATTAAATTATGTTGTTATTTTTTCCATAGCCGTTGTTGTTGTTGTTGGTAGTTTTTGTTGACCATTTGACTGTTCTTCAATTTTTCCTTTTCATAGTTCTTGTTGACAATAAACTACAAATATATCCATCACAAGTTACTGTGATTACTCATCTTTATCATTATTCTTTTTTCTATATATATACATTGTTCTTGTTTGTAGTTTTCGTGGACTCTTCGAATGTTCTTCTTTGTATTTCTATTATTTTTTCAAAAATTTTTTTTTTTATAATGCTTGGTAACAGTTGAGAAAATATAAATAAAGACTTATGAAACGCCCCGACCCGTATTTACCGTACACAGTAAACACGTGCCGGAACTGTGACGACCCAACCAAACCAAGCCCAGCATACAGTGTGTACAACAGAAATTCGGGCTCAACAGCCCAAAATAAAAACAACAATAATATCATAACCGGCCCAATGGCCCAACAATAGCAATATAATGCACAGCGGAAGAGTTAATAACTCACAAAGACACTGTATGCGACATAGATGCAAGCTATTGATCCAAGTCCTGTCCAAGGGATAACGCCGCAGCCTGTCTGGAATGCACCAAGCCTGTACCACAAATAATCCATCCTACGGGATGAAAACCCGCAGGTGAGGCGTGAGTCCGAAGTGCTCACCGACGAAGGATAGACAATCAATATGAAACACTATAATTACTCAAGTCGAAAACAAGGAAAAACCGTCAAAATACACCAAGCTGAAAGACTCGACCCAAAACCGGTCCAAGACCAAAAGACTCAAATAAAATTCCAATTTCCAATTTTATCTTTCCGGGCCCCGTCACGGATAAGCTAGGGGTCAGACCTGGTTATCAACATATTTCGGGTGCCAGACCAAATCCAAGAGAACCTAGGGACCGACATCCCAAAAATACAAACCCAGGGATAGACATCCCAAATATAATCACGGGATAGACATCCCCAGCATAGACATGCTTATCACAAGTAACCCAGGTCATGGCCACCACCAAACAGTCTTAAACCATCGAGTCGTACCACTACTTACCACGTGACAATTATATTATCATCATTCAAAATCGAATCACAGGGATCAACATCCCTAACCAAAATACCGGGATAGACATCCCTATCCAAAATCAAGGATCGACATCCTTATCACAAATTATTATTCATTCCATTATTCTTTAAATCAAAATGACACAAGGATAAACATCCAAAAAAACTCGACAAATGGGGATAAACATCCCAAAAACCAAATCAAAATACTGGGATAAACATCCCGACAACAATCACAATAAATGCAACAGCCAACAGTGCAATAAACATCAAACACAATAACCGAGTAATACAGGCACATATTGAAGGAAATCCATCCTCACCTTGGCCGATTACTCAACTCCGGAGACAATGACCGGTCCCAAGCCGGCTCCTCGAGAAACTGCCCGATACCAAAACCTATACAACAAAACCATATACTCACATAAATGCACATAATTGGTATGCTATGATGCCAATACTGTGAAATAAACCCATCCCGGTTCATATCCTTTATTATCATCTTTTACCGAAAATATTATACCGTACGTATATCAGAATCTAATTTCGGTACCATACTTTAATTAAAACTCTTTTCAAAATAATTTCATAAATTAATTATACTTTCCCTAAATATAATCACCATAATTTTCTGGAAAAGATAACATATGTATATATATATATATATATATATTCCAAAATATTACATTTTTAATAAAACTATTTACCATAATATAATTACCAAATATTGTCATTTATCAAAAATATATATATATTAATCATATGCTATATATGTTATTTTCCAGAAAATATATAATCATAAAAACTTACTCTAAAAATAAATACAATTTAATATATATACATTTTTATTTTCTAAAGACAAAATACTTTTCCAACAATTATAAATCAACATAATTATATATATTTCAGAAATATACCTATATATATTTTTCCAAGAATAACAACATATTTATAGAATACTCCAGAAATATATTCAAGGTATATATCTTTTTTTTCTAAATAAACATAATACTAATTTTTCAAAACAAAATATAACTATCTTTAATTTTCAAAATCAAGTATATATACATATATATATATATTTCTTCCCAAAAGCATAATTAAAACTAACTATATTTTCAAAATATAAATATATATTTTTTTCCAAATTAAAACCAGCAAAATAAGTTAATATATATATATATTTTTTTTTAATTAATCGGCTGGTCAACCCGTAACCCAGGTCAACCAGGTTCGCGACCCGCCAAGGAAACGGGTCGAACGCGGCCTCACCTCGGGTTCAGCGATGGCGGCGCGACGACAGGCGCGAGGAAGACAAGGCGAGCACAGCAGGGCGTGCGGCGAACAAGGGCGACTCCATGGGCGGCGGAAACTCGACGCGGCGACGGCAGGAGGCTTAGCAGAGCGGAGGAGAAGCGGATCCGCGGGTCGGTCGTCGGGTCAACGCCTCTAGCAGGAGCGTCCGGCGGCAGAAATGGGAGGAAGAAGCTGCGGGAGGTCGGCGACGTCACGAGGAAGGCCACGGTGGCGGCGGTGTGTCGAGAGTCAGCGCAGAGGCGTTTGGCGTGAACAGTGTTGGCTCGGAGGAAGGTGGTGACACTGTTCACCCGTTATTTTCTTTTTTTTTTCTGTATTTCCTTTTCTTTTTTTTCTGATTTCTGATTGGTTCTTTTTTTTCTCTTTTTTTTTAATTTCTTCTTCTCTGTTTTTTTTCCGATTTTTTTTTCTTTTTTTCTTTTCCTTCTTTTTTTTTTTTCTCTCTTTTCTCTCTCTTTTTTTTTTTTTTT
>JAKUCV010005461.1:0-13073 GCA_028386065.3 Turnera subulata | reverse complement strand
TTTTTTTTATCAAATGTCTTAGCAAGGGTATTATCAAGTATGTACCGGAATAATAACCGGGAATAGGTATAGTATAGTATTTTGACACATAAATAATAAATAGTGAATGATGATGATAACGGGGTTCACCGGGACGTAAATGAACCATTCTAGGTTTTATTTTACGGTATAGCACCATTTGCATTTATGTGCATCTTATGTGAGTATATGTTATTATTTGCCATATAGGAGCCGATAACAAACAATATCCCGAGGAACCGGAGCCGGGACAGTTTGCGGACTTCCAAGAGTAGGGAATCGGCTAAGGTGAGGATGGATAAACCTTGATATGTGCCCGTAATGCTGTGTGTGTATTTTGTTGTTTGTTTGATTTGCTGGAATGACTGTTGACTGTTACTTATTTGCTATGAAATTGTTGATGTTGTTGTTGTTGTTGAATCGTGTTAGACCTGTGTATGTTGTATTGGAAACATTGTTGAACTGCTATTTGTGAATAATTGGTGACATGAGGTTGTTGATCGAATGTGATTGTGGATTAACCTGAGGAATATTGATGATGATGTTTGAGAAAAGAATAATGAGTATTGGAAACGGAATTGGATTTGATTATGAGATGATGTAATTGTCACTTGGAAAGTAGTGGTACGACTAGATGGTTAGAGATTAGTTCTGTGGTGTCTTGCCAGAGGGTTTGTTGGTTGGGGGTGTTGACCCCGGATTTGTGTTATTGGGATGTTGATCCCGGATTTGTGATATTGGGGTGTTGACCCCGGATTTGAGATATTGGGATGTTGATCCCGGATTTGAGATATGGGGAAGTTGATCCCGGATTGTGGTGGGGCCTGGCATCCAGAATTAGTTAATAACCAGGTACGACCCTAGCTTGTCCAGTGACGGGGCCCGGAAGATAAAATTGGTAATAAAAAAAATTAATAAGTGTTCTTTGGGTCTTGGTTCAGTATTGATTATGATGTGCTTGACATGTATTAATAAGATTCCTCTATCGTGATGTTTGAGTTGGACTCCTTTATCGTGTGGTATGTGTTAGTTTTTATGGCAGTATTCTTGTGAAGTGTTTGTTTGTGCTTGTTGTTGTGATGGTTGTGCTTGTTTCGAAAGTATTATGGTTGAATATATCACTGTTTATCTTTCGTCGGTGAGCGCTTCGGACTCACCCCTCGCCTGCGGGGTTTCATCCCGTAGGATGAGTTGTTTGTAGTGCAGGAACGAACCGGGCAAGCTGAAGCATACCCTCGGACAGGACTCGGATCCATAGTTTGCATTGTCGCATACAGTGTCTATGTGAGTTTTGTTAAGTCTTCCGCTGTGCAATGTTTCCGCTATTATTGGGCCATTGGGCCGGTATTGTATTTACGATGTTCACTATTTTGGGCCGTTGGGCCGAGATTAAGTTGTCCACACTGTATGCTTGGGCTTTGTTGGGTTGGGTTGTCACAGTTCCGGCACGTGTTTACTGTGTACGGTAAATACGGGTCGGGGCGTTTCAGATACCCCCTTAGTTATTTTCCGGTGTGATTTTTTCGAAGATTCCGGGACCCGAAAATACCAACTTTGGTCCGTAAAATCCACGGAAAAATCCCGAGCGCGGGAAAACCCTCGGTTACGAAAAACGACGCCCGATTTACCTTGAATTAATTACCCAAGATTAATTTTTCGGTAAATTACTGTATAAAGACTTTTACAGTCCCGGTAAAAATCCAAATTTTTACCCGGGCTGTTACAACTTATATATTAATCATTAACTTGAGAAGAACTTATATATAATGTAGACAATAATTTTTTTTATATTCTGAACAAATGGATACAAATTGTTTAGAATTAATTTTTGTATTAGAATAGAAATTTATAAATCAATTTTTCTGCTCCAAAGTTCTTATTGGTAATAAATTAGAAACAAATATATTTCTTGAGTTCTTATAATTATTCTTCTCTATGATTATTCTTTTTGGCTGATGTTATTTCTGTTCATAGTTTTCACCGACTCTTCGGCAGTTCTTCGTCATAGTTTAATTATTATTCAATAATAATTATTTTTCATAATTCATCATAGTTGTTGAGAAAATTAAAATAAAGCTTTATAATTATTTTCTTGAGAAGAACTTATGTATAATGTAAACAAATCTTAATTGGCATAACAAAAAGATTCCAGATTATTGGAGGGCTTGTTAATTAAAGATAAGTTTTTAGTAAAAAAATGTCAAAAATAATTAGGGTCCAACTCATTAACTGAAAATAAATAAATTAATGGGTTTAAAATTCAATTTATTAGTCAAATTAAGAGACTCAGTTTGTTGTTACCAAAGTCAGTGGGTTATGATTTAACGGATACAGTAGCCTTAGCTAGTTACATCATTATCTGCAACCTTGTTTAACTCAATATTATTAAATCGATGGAAGGCAATCGTTGTAATTATAGATTGTAATCACTTTACTTTGTTAGTAATAGAAAAAAAATTTATATAATGTAGATAGATATATTTTATATAGATTTTTCAATCAAAAATTAATGTTATTAAATTTAATTTGTGGATAGGGATAAAGATAGTAGTCGTAATAGTTGTAGGAGAACAAAAAAATTGAATATGGTACTCATGTGTTTTTTTAGTGTCACCATAGTGGATTTGCGCTACTTATTTCTTGTATTTATAAGGTTATATAGATAATAATATAATTAAATAATGAAGGGCACTTGGGTCAATTTTAATTAATAAGGGGTAATGGGGTCAATTTGCTAAAATTTTTATATAATGTAGATAGATATATTTTATATAGATTTTTCAATCAAAAATTAATGTTATTAAATTTAATTTGTGGATAGGGATAAAGATAGTAGTCGTAAAAGTTGTAGGAGAACAAAATAATTGAATATGGTACTCATGTGTTTTTTTAGTGTCGCCATAGTGGATTTGCTCTAGTATTTATAAGGTTATATAGATAATAATATAATTAAATAATGAAGGGCACTTGGGTCAATTTTAATTAATGAGGGGTAATGGGGTTAATTTGCTGGCTTTTTTAGAGTTGATGCTTTTGTATAGTATATAGATTAACAATTAAATGTTAGCATGTTTGTGCGAGGTTCATCTCTAACATACTTTGAAATGCCCCGACCCGTATTTACCAGTCTCAGTAAACACGTGCCGGAACTGTGCAACAGTAAATACAACACGAAACCCGGCCCAACGGCCCAAAGATAATATCAATGGTTATATCAGAGAAACCGGCCCAACGGCCCAATGTCACATCATAAACATCAGAAATCTAGCCCTTAGGCCCAACATCAAAACACGCCGCCAGACCTCGGCGACATTAACATTAATAGCACAGCGGAAGCAATTTATAAACTCAAAGACATCATATGCAAAGCCCGATGCAAACTAATGGATCCGAGTCCTGTCCGAGGGTACCCTGCAGCTTCCCATGTATGTTCCTGTACTCAGCACAAAACAATCTACGTGACCGAGTCACGCAGGCGAGGGGTGAGTCCGAAGTGCTCACCGGGTAAAATCCATAAGCAAACATACATATACAGCAACCAATAATAAGCAAGTCACAATTGAACACCAAACTCGAATTCACGTATGAGATTATCATACCAGATAGTCAATAGAGCAACCATAATCATAACAAAATACAATATCATCCAAACAGGAACAACAATGCTCAAAAGCATAACATCACGAATAACATGACAACAACGACGAGACTCCACATCTCCACACCCGACTGGGTCATACCATGAGATCTCCTGATACTAAACTTCCAAGTTAACATAACTAATTCCTCCAAAAGAATCCCAAGTCACGAAACAAGAGTTGGTCGTGCCGCGGTAAAAAGAACAACACAGGACCGTTAGGGGTACAATCAAATCACAGGCCGTTACGGGCCAAACCTTCTCAAGATATCAAACCTAGACCACAGCTAACAGACCAAACCTCTACTAACAGCTCAACAACAACCATAACAAACCCAACAGAAGCAACAGTTCCAACAACATCAATGACAGCAACAATCAACTTAATTCTCACAACAAACCATTCACAGCCACAAAAGTAATATCATACCAGCAAATATCACACATAGTGAACAAACAGCAACTTGATATTATGGGCAATATATAAGTAATTACTTATCATCACCTCAGCCGATTATCAGTTATGGAGTCTCAACAGGTTCCAAAGCCAGTTCCTCGGAATACTGCTCGATGTCAGCTCCTATATAGCAAATAACAAATGCACACATAAGATGCACATAATTGGTATGCCATGACATGCTAGAAACCGTAAATTAAACATCATCCCCCTCAGTTATACGTCTCGGTTATATTCATAAAATTATCTCTAATCTTTTTTAAATCCTTTTCCGAAAATAATATATCGTGCGTATATCCGAATATTTCTTCGGTATTTAATACTTTAATTAAAACTCTTTTCAAAATATTTTTATGAAGATATTTATCATTTTCCAAAAATTATAATCGTCATAAAATACATTTCTAGGAAGATGTATACATATACATTTTCAAAATTATTTACATAAAATAATTATACTTTTCCAAAAATATAATTACTATAACATAATTCCCTGAATAATAACATAATTCCCTGAAAATATAACGTATGCTTATACTCCCAAAATATTTATAGTATATATATCCTTTTCTAAAGTATTCTTTATATAGTAATTTTGCAAAGGATATAATTCTTGTTATAATTACCTTAGTTCCTTGAAAATAATATAACATGATAATTACTTTATTTATTTTTACAAAATACTATGTACTTATATCCCCCAAAAAATATATAATCCACATATATATTTTTTTCCAGATTATAATTATGTGTATATATATATATATATATGTTTTTATTATTATTAATTTTTTTAAAACCGGACTGGGCCATATCATTCCAAGTCCAGCCTACTATATAGGCTAAACCCAAGCCCCTCACAGGAGCCCAGGCACCAGCCCACACAATAGGCCCAGCAAACCCCAGCCCATAAACATAACCCACAAAGTACCAACCCACAACCCGCGACCCAAACCACAAAACCCCGGGTCAACCCGACCCATGGGAATCCATCCGGGTCGTCACCACAAACGGGTCTGCTCACCTAGGTCAGGCGGCGCGATGAGCAGTGGTACGGCACGGCCGGCGAGGCGATGCAAGCAGAGGACGGCGAGGTGTTGGCGACGAAGCACTGGTCGTGAGGAAGGAGGCGGTGCGAGGGCGAGTTGCAGCGGCGGCAACTCGGGCGGCGTCGGTGTGGGTTGACGCGCGTGAGGAGGAAGATGATACAGCAGCAGCGGCCAGCAAGGGAAAAGGAGGAGAAGGAGAGGAAGGCAAGAGGAGAAAGTGGTGGTGCATGAGGTGATGGTTGGCTCGGCCGGTGGTGGTCTCGGTGGTGGCCGCAGTGGGTAAAGGAGGAAGAAGAAAGGAAGGAGGGGGTGTGGGGTTGTTGTCAAAACGACGTAGTTTAGTGTGTGTGGGTTGTTGTTTTTTTTTCTGGTTGGTTTTGTGTGTAGGAGGCAGGACTGGTTTTGCAGGGAAAGAACGGAAAAATGAACTGGGTTATGGTGTTTTGCAGGAGGAAGACTGAGGGAAGGTGAAGGCTGGTATGGTGTGTGTGTGTGCACTGGAAGCAGGGAAGAAGAAGAAAAAGAAACACGAGTTAGGCGATGCAGAAAATCACGGGTGACACAGGAAGAAAAAGAAAAGGCGCCGCTTGTATTATTGCCTCAATAATGCAGACGTGTCCAAACCGGACCAGAAAATAACTGCATACCCCCTTAGTTATTTTCCGGTGTGAATTTATGAGGATTTCGGGACCCGAAAAATACCAACATTGGTCCGTAAAATCCACGGAAAAATCACGAGCGCGGGATAAACCTCGTTTTCGAAAAACGATGCCCGATTTACCTTGAATTAATTACCCAAGATTAAATTCATTCGGTAAATCACTGTATAACAACTTTTACAGTCCGGTAAAATTCTAAATTTTTACCAGGACTGTTACATTCTACCCACCTTAAAAAGAATTTCGTCCTCGAAATTCTGTCTTATCCGTGGGTCCTACCACGATATGCTTCTGGTACACTCTTCCAACTGTCCGAACTCAACACGATATCCCGCTTATACCCTTACGCGTCTCTGGCTTCCTTATAAAAACCAAACCTCAACCCTGGTAAACTCACTCTCTGCTATGGATTCCCCCATAAGAACTAGGACGACTTCTGACTCAGAGGAGATGAGCTATACCGGTGGTGTGAATCCCTTCATGACAGACTCCGATGAAGAACCTCCAAAGAAACGCTTCAAGAAGAACATCATCGGTCTCAAAGAACATATGGTCGTCTCCAGGAGACGGCGAAAGAAACCTATCGACAAGGAGGAGTCTTCCGGTCACAAGGATGCTGATGATAGGAAGGGCAAGGCAACTGCTTCCAGCGTTACCCCACTGCAGACACTGACGCAACTGAACACTTCACTAAAGAAGGTCAGCTCGGCGGTGATGCAGATCGAACTGGCGTGTGCGGAACTCTTCTCGCATATAAAAAACATACAAAAACTTGTAAAAGATCTAGAGAAGCAAGTAACCCCATAGGGTACTCCTTCTCTGTTGTAAAACTGTTATGAAAAATAAATAAATAAATTTTTTCTTTTTTAAAACAAATCTCTCTTTATAATATAAAAACTTATGTTAAACAGAAAAAATAGAACATTTTAAAGCAGAAGAAAACCAATAAGAAGGAAATAAAATCAAACATAAAGAAATTAAAACAAAACATGTTTCCATGTCCATCGCTCTAGATCGGTCGTATGGTCCTCGAACCAGAGAAACGCAACTCGCATAACTGACAGAGATATTGGTTCTTCTTGTGAAAAGACGTCCTTTAACTCACAAGGTGATGATCACGAGAACGTCCTGTGTCCCTCGAAAGAAACGATATCCACCTGTCCGTAAGCCAAAAACGTCTTCCAGAAATCGTATCCCTCCATGATGTCCAAATAGGTGCAACCTGTCACACATACACTCTACCCGAGGTATGGTCCCATTAACCTGGCCACAACGGTCACAGGTGCATGTGATAAAAGATGCAGGAAAGACCATAAAGAAGAGCCAAAACAACCGTGATAGAAAAATATAAGAAGAAAACGAGCTGAAAAACACTCATGTTTGTAGCCCGAAAACCATATAAAGTGACGAAGGAAAATTTCAAACCATGGAAAAATTTTTAAAAAGCAACCCCTTTGAAGAATAAAAACGGTTTGGAGTTTGTGAAAAGAATGTACTTTTCCTATCCCTGAAAAATATTTTGAATTTTTTTTTATTCTTTCTTTCTTCCTTCTTTCTTCTTTTTTTTTACTATTTACTTCTCCCCTTTTTATTTTCTTACTTTTTCTTCCTCTTTTTTTTTTCATTTCCATCTCTTTTTTTTCTTTTTTTTTTACTATTTCTCTTTTTTTCTCTTCTCTTTTCTTTTCTTTTACTTTTTTTTTCTTCTTTTCTTTTCTATTCCTTCTTTTTCTTCTTTTTCTTTCCTTTCTATTTCTTTGTCTCTTCTTTTCTTCTGTTTTTTTTCCTTTTCCTCTTTTTTTCTTCTTTTTTTTTTCCCGGGAACTGGTGGGGCCTATACTTTGAAAAACAGGTAAACATTCTTCTATAAAAGGCAAAACAACGGTAAGCAGAAACCACAAAGCATCAAAAAGAAAACAAAACGTTCAAGCAAAGAAAACACAACGCATCAAACACTATGCCTGCTCCATCATCTGTCTTCTTTGTCAAGGGTGCCTCCCTCGGAAGAAGGAACTGATTGGCCTACAGCCTGATCAAAGAACGTCTAGAGGAACTACCGAATGAGCTCGGCAGGATGCGGTCTTCGTCGATGAACTCTACTCCTCCAGGTTCTTTGTCAATCCAATGGAAGAGACGTTCTTCCTAGAGGACCAAAGCACTCTGAGAACCTCCTTCTACGGCTCGGCCAATTCCGTCATGTTTTTCACTTTTGAAAGACTTCAGGAATTAAACCTAGAGCCCACTTGCCAATTCCTGGACCAAGGTACCTACTACCAGCTCTCAATGACTGCCCAAAGCATGTCCAGAGTAACTTGGTTACCACCAACTTGGCCAAAGGCCCGTCTACTGGTGTGGAACTGCAGAGGAATCGCTAGGCGTTCCCAAGAGTTTGCGCGTACCCTGAGGGATCTGAAGAACCAGTACAAGCCCAATATGGTACTGTTAACAGAGACCCAGTGGCAGCCTGAAGACAATCATGGTGTCATCCCACTTCGGTTCCCTCCAGCAAACCGGTTCGAGCTTCCTGGCCAGAACAACACGGGCGGTATGTGGTTCTCGTGGAACGATAGCATTAGGGTCAACATTACCAATGACCCTAATATCTTCAGGGTCAACGTTGTACCAAGGAGATAAATGATAATAATAATAATGTAACATTAGTAATATTAATAATATTTATGTTTCTGCATGTTTATGGCATCAATTACCTCTTACGTGAATGTTCTGTGGCAAGCTGGCGTCCCTCGACTGGATCCATCATGTACTAACTAAATGACATAAATGCAAAATAATAAACATATGGAGCGAGCTATGCACAGCAAATAAGCAAAACAATCACCTAGGACCTACTGCCCGCTCCGCTACCAAAATGAAACGCCTCGACCCGTATTTACCAGTCTCAGTAAACACGTGCCGGAACTGTGCAATAGTAAATACAACACGAAACCCGGCCCAACGGCCCAAAGATAATATCAATGGTTATATCAGAGAAACCGGCCCAACGGCCCAATGTCACATCATAAACATCAAAAATCTGGCCCTTCGGCCCAACATCAAAACACGTCGCCCGACCTCGGGGACATCAACATTAATAGCACAGCGGAAGCAATTTATAAACTCAAAGACATCATATGCAAAGCCCGATGCAAACTAATGGATCCGAGTCCTGTCCGAGGGTACCCTGCAGCTTCCCATGTATGTTCCTGTACTCAGCACAAAACAATCTACGTGACCGAGTCACGCAGGCGAGGGGTGAGTCCGAAGTGCTCACCGGGTAAAATCCTAGCACAGCGGAAGCAATTTATAAACTCAAAGACATCATATGCAAAGCCCGATGCAAACTAATGGATCCGAGTCCTGTCCGAGGGTACCCTGCAGCTTCCCATGTATGTTCCTGTACTCAGCACAAAACAATCTACGTGACCGAGTCACGCAGGCGAGGGGTGAGTCCGAAGTGCTCACCGGGTAAAATCCATAAGCAAAGATACATATACAGCAACCAATAATAACCAAGTCACAATTGAACACCAAACTCAAATTCACGTATCAGATTATCATACCACATAGTCAATGGAGCAACCATAATCATAACAAAATACAATACCATCCAAACAGGAACAACAATGCTCAAAAGCATAACATCACGAATAACGTGACAACAACGACGAGACTCCACATCTCCACACCCGACTGGGTCATACCATGAGATCTCCTGATACTAAACTTCCAAGTTAACATAACTAATTCCTCCAAAAGAATCCCAAGTCACGAAACAAGAGTTGGTCGTGCCGCGGTAAAAAAAACAAAACAGGACCGTTACGGGTCCAATCAAATCACAGGCCGTTACGGGCCAAACCATAATCACAGGGTCGTTACGGACCCAAACTACCGCCTCTGGCCGTACCAAAATCCAATCCTCACAGATCACTGGGCCTATCGCGTGATAAGTTAGGGTCGTACCTGGTTATCAACCTGTTTCTGGTGCCAGATCAAAACAGAACCAGGGATCAACATCCCAACAATATCAAACCGGGATCAACATCCCAAATATCAAACCGGGATCAACATCCCAAGGATCAACATCCTTATATCAAGTAACCCGATCATGGCCACCACAAAATAGTCTCTAACCATCTGGTCGTACCTCAACTCACCACGTGACAATACAGTCATCATCTTTCCAACAAAACTCCAATTGTTCCACAACTGAATTCACTCAACCTATATCTCATTAACCAGACTGATCCTCTATCAACAGCCCAACAACAAATCACAATAATGATCATAAGCCTCGAGAAACCTAACAGTTCAGAATATCATCATTCCAGTATACCTTCTCAAGATATCAAACCTAGACCACAGCTAACAGACCAAACCTCTACTAACAGCCCAACAACAACCATAAAAAATCCAACAGAAGCAACAGTTCCAACAACATCAATGACAGCAACAATCAACTTAATTCTCACAACAAACCATTCACAGCCACAAAAGTAATATCATACCAGCAAATATCACACATAGTGAACAAACAGCAACTTGATATTATGGGCAGTATATAAATAATTACTTATCCTCACCTTAGCCGATTATCAGTTATGGAGTCTCAACAGGTTCCAAAGCCAGTTCCTCGGAATACTGCTCGATACCAGCTCCTATATAGCAAATAACAAATGCACACATAAGATGCACATAATTGGTATGCCATAACATGCTAGAAACCGTAAATTAAACATCATCCCCCTCGGTTATACGTCTCGGTTATATTCATAAAATTATCTCTAATCGTTTTTAAATCCTTTTCCGAAAATAATATATCGTGCGTACATCCGAATAATTCTTCGGTATTTAATACTTTAATTAAAACTCTTTTCAAAATATTTTTATGAAGATATTTATCATTTTCCAAAAATTATAATCGTCATAAAATACTTTTCTAGGAAGATATATATATATACTTTTTCAAAATTATTTACATAAAATAATTATACTTTTCCAAAAATATAATTACTATAACATAATTCCCTGAAAAATAACATAATTCCCTGAAAATATAACGTATGCTTATACTCCCAAATTATTTATAGTATATTTTCTAAAGTATTCTTTATATAGTAATTTTGAAAAGGATATAATTCTTGTTATAATTACCTTAGTTCCTTGAAAATAATATAACATGATAATTACTTTATTTATTTTTACAAAATACTATGTACTTATATCCCCCAGAAAATATATAATCCACATATATATTTTTTTCCAAGAATATAATTATGTATATATATATATATGTTTTTATTATTATTAATTTTTTTAAAACCGGACTGGGCTATATCAGTCCATGCCCAGCCTACTATATGGGCTAAACCTAAGCCCCTCACAGGAGCCTAGGCGCCAGCCCACAAAGCAGGCCCAGCAAACCCCAGCCCACAAACATAACCCACAAAGCACCAGCCCACAACCCGCGACCCAAACCACAAAACCCCGGGTCAACCCGACCCATGGGAATCCATCCGGGTCGTCACCACAAACGGGTCTGCTCACTTAGGTCGGGCGGCGCAACGAGCAGCAGTGCGGCACAGCCGGCGAGGCGACGCGAGCAGAGGACGGCGAGGCGTTGGCGAAGAAGCACTGGTCGTGAGGAAGGAGGCGGGGCGAGGGCGAGTTGCAGCGGCGGCAACTCGGGCGGCGTCGGTGTGGGTTGACGCGCGTGAGGAGGAAGACGATACAGCAGGAGCGACGGCCGACAAGGGAAAAGGAGGAGAAGGAGAGGAAGGTAGGAGGAGAAAGTGGTGGTGCATGAGGTGATGGTTGGCTCGGCCGGTGGTGGTCTCGGTGGTGGCGGCAGTGGGTAAGGGAGGAAGAAGAAAGGAAGGAGGGGGTGTGGGGTTGTTGTCAAAACGACGTAGCTTAGTGTGTGTGGGTTGTTGTTGTTTTTTTTTTTTTTTCTGGTTGGTTTTGTGCGTAGGAGGCAGGACTGGTTTTGCAGGGAAAGAACGGAAAAATGAACTGGGTTATGGTGTTTTGTAGGAGGAAGACTGAGGGAAGGTGAAGGCTGGTATGGTGTGTGTGTGTGCACTGGAAGCAGGGAAGAAGAAGAAAAAGAAACGCGAGTTAGGCGATGCAGAAAATCACGGGTGACACAGGAAGAAAAAGAAAAGGCGCCGCTTGTATTATTGCCTCAATAATGCAGACGTGTCCAAACCGGACCAGAAAATAACTTCATACCCCCTTAGTTATTTTCCGGTGTGATTTTATGAGGATTCCGGGACCCGAAAAATACCAACTTTGGTCCGTAAAATCCACGGAAAAATCTCGAGCGCGGGAAAAACCTCGGTTTCGAAAAACGATGCCCGATTTACCTTGAATTAATTACCCAAGATTAAATTCATTCGGTAAATCACTGTATAATAACTTTTACAGTCCGGTAAAATTCCAAATTTTTACCAGGGCTGTTACATACTTTGCTGTTGTTAGTTTGATAAATAATTTTAAGTAATAATTTAAAATTTAAATTTTCAGTAGTAGAAATAATTGTTTACATTTTGTATTAGAGTCTGATATATACATTGATATAATCCAATCTTTATTTCCAAGCAAAATATTTGGTAATCTTTGTATAGAATCATCTTCAACTTTTTTTAACTAGAAATTTATTTTGTTAATGTCGATGCCAATATAACAACTGTGGCATCACATTTAGAATTTGTAAAAATAAATTGAAATAGTTTGGCGAGTTATATAACTAAAATTGATAAAGTCCAATCTTTCTCCATTGTCCGTTCTCTGCCAGTCTTCGAGTTGGAAAATTTTGCTGATCAATAGTGAATACAGAGAGCATAATTTTGTAAAGCGTTTCAACGTGCAAGCTAGTTTATTTTAATCTCAATGATGATCCATCATATTATTTTTTTACTAAGACGGAACAATTCTAAATACGAAAGCCACATTTACATCCAAAGATAACCTGGTGGGTGTGTAGTTCTTTTTTTTTTTTTTTTCTTTTCGCATCAGTATCTTTGGCCAGAAGCCCACTTTTAAGAGACGAGACTAATCTTGATATAAATAGGCCTATGCCCGTGAACAGGCCCAATGGATAATAACCGAGGCCGGGCCCAAAGATGTATAAGGCCCAAGATCGTGAATGAGGCCCCCGAAATCAGGACCTCTGGACATCCCACAACATGTGGACTTGGATGACAAGGACCCGTGGCTAAGTACTCTTGACCCGAAGGCCCTTGACCTTGAGGCCC
>JAKUCV010005460.1:21035-43757 GCA_028386065.3 Turnera subulata | reverse complement strand
TTGTGACAGCCACCAATTGGATGCGTTAGTGGCAAGTTTTGCACTAAACTTGCATTAGAGCAGAGTGATGAAACAACCTCACTCTCTTCTTACCTTTTTACCTGAATCCTTTTACTTGCCAGGATAGGAAAGTATCGCCACGATATGCTAACATTCCTTTGTTTATCTATGCTGGATGGCTGTGGAAGCAGCTACTTTGCTGTTGTTTCTTCGAGTTCAGAAATTGGTGTTATGAACAATTGGTCACTTTATTCCATCAATACCGTAGAATTTTTGTTGTTTGTTCTCTATAAAACTCAGGACCATGTTTTTTTCTCGAATAATTGTGCCACCAAGTCAATTCTGGCACTAAGGAGTTGAACTATGCGCCCGCAATGGATGATGCACAATTTTTGTGAAACCTGTCTGGTCATTAAACTAAGTGACATTTGTGATTTCCTACATGCATTTGGTATCTTTCTAGGCCGGAGCTCTTGTGGATCGTTAAACAAAAGAGATGCCTAAATTTTGCTTTGGCCTCCTTGGTCAAGAGTGGTATATTGCTAGCAACTTCTAAATCTCAGAAAATTCATAATGATGACTGTAAAACTTTAATTGGAATGATGGCAAACCTTGGTGTTCAGATGGGATAGCCTCCTTTTTCTCCTATACTTTTCATGAACCGCAAAAAGGGGAAAGATAATGGATGGTTTTTGCAAGTCATCTAGGGGCAAAGCATTCAGCAGGCAGGAAAGTGAAGCGTGGTAGAAAGAGTACGGTTGATATTGGCACGAAGGATATGTTCTCTTGGGTGCATATTCGTCCACTTTGGACGTGCCTCTCATATGTTTCCTTTTGCTGTCAAAAGCTAAACCAAAGTGAAATATTCCTTGGAGAAAACAGCCCTTATGCCTGCCCTATAAAATGATATTAAAACGCTTCTTATGTATTGCAACAATCAAAAGTACGAGGGTCACTCCTTCAAAACTATTAGAGATGGGCAGTAATTCTATTCATAGTACTAAACAGCATGAACATGACTGCCAAGTTCTCCACTGTTATTTTTCTGGTACATTTCCTCCTCTCTTTTTTTCCCGTCCTCGAGGTTAATGATCCTGAATTTTACTTCTATATGTTGCCAAGTAATTGTCAGACCAAAGTATGGCTTGATAGATAGTCTAGCTTTCCTTTAACTTACCCTATGTACTGATTCTGGTGGATTATTTGCATATCAAACAAACAGGAGATGAAATAACCAACAACCAAAAGCTTGTGGAGATTCTTATCAATAGGAACTCAGATGCACTCAAGGGCATCCGCCAGGATTACAGGACTCTCTACGGCCAGGATCTTCTTCATGTTCTTGCAAATATCCACAGGAAGAACCCAGTAGCTGTAAGTATAAGGCCATCCATCCAAAGCTGAAGATCACTTAAAGGATATACAGTGTCATGGTTTACTAATATTGCATCTTGCTCCCTCTGCAGAGATTAGCTTATCTCCGAATGTGCGAAAAACAGGACCGTGATGCCGAGATAATAAATTATTCACTATGTGGAGGATGTCTGAATGTGAACACTCTCATTGAGGTTGCTTGCACACGAACTTCCGCAGAGCTGTGGTGCATCAAGCAGGCCTACCGCTCTCGATACAATTCTGATGTTGAGCAGGATGTAGCCAGGAAAATAAGTGGTGGTTTTAAAGAGGTAAGAGTCTTCTTGCAAACAAAATGGAAGAGTAAGACTTATACTATTACTCCATTCCTGCATCTCTTTAATAGTAGCTTTTTGGTTTCACTTGTAGATTCTGCCAGCGGTTTTCAAATCATGTCGCAACTACAATGGCAGAGTGGATATGAGCATGGCTATGTGTGATGCCAAGACTCTGTATGAAGCTATAGAAAGTGAGAAAACTATAGACCAGAAGACCATTATTTCGCTCCTGAGCCAAAGAAATTCTGGCCAAGTTAAAGCTATTCTAGTCTCCTATAAGCAGCTCTATGGACATGAATTCTCAAAATCACTTAAGAGAAGCAAATGTGGTCAGTTTGGAAAGGAGCTTCGAATTGCAATCCAATGCATGCAAAATCCGGAAAAGTTTTTTGCGAAGCAATTGAGGATGAGAACTGCAGATAGTCGTGAGATTCTGATTCGAACTGTAGCCACCCGGTCTGAAATAGATATCAAAGACATTAACAAGGCCTTTGCAGCCAAAACAGGAAGCTCCTTGGAGAATCTTGCCAGGAGGGAATTTAACAAAGACAAGAACAACATTGTAGCCAGTATCTTGGTTGGTCTGATCAATAATTGTGGATGAAAGCATATGGTATTTTGCCAATCCTAATGAGCTTTTCAGATTGGCAGACTGTGCTACTTAAGACTAATAAACCAAATACAAGTTAAGGGAAAAATGATAAAGCATATGTGGTTGTGCAAGATTTCTTGTTGCATTGTTATTGAGAAAATAATAAAAAAATATATGAATATATAAATTACATATTGCTTGCATTATCATTAATCAATCATCCTTACTTAAGGCATCGTCTTTGTAACAGCCCAGGTAAAAATTTCATTTTTACCGGGACTGTTTAAGCTAATGTACAGTAATTTATCAAAGATTTTTAATCTTGGGTAATTAAATTATGGTAAATTGAGTATTGGATTCCGAAACCGAGCATAGTCCCATGCTCGGGATTTTTCTGCGGATTTTACGGACCAAGTTGGGATTTTTCCGGGTCCGGGAATCTTCGGAAAAAGCCGGGCTATTCTCGAATTATCGGACCAGAAATAAGATAAGTGGGTATACCGGATATTTTCTGGTCCAGGTGGGCCACAGCCGCCAATTCCTATTCAGTCTGTGACTTATCAATAATTTTGCTGTCTTTAAAGTATTCTTCAGTTCAGCCTTACACGCCACTACCTGCACATCATCATACTCTTCTTCAATTCTCCTCCTCTGCCAAATTTTCTTCTGCAACCAACTTAATCAGAAAAGAAAAAAGAAAAAAAAACTCCATTCCTGCAAATCGTTTGAACCAGAAAAGAAAGGGAAAAAAAAAAAACAACCCAACGACGCCGTACACCATCAACCCCCCCACCTTCTCTTCTTTTCTTCTTCTTCTTCCTCATAACGCCACCACACGCGCCACCGGTCACCACCAACCACCTCATCTTCTTCCTCCCCTCCTCGAGTTGCCGCAGTCTCGACGTCGCCCCGAGGAGCTCGACGCCGTCGCCTGCAGATCGCGCGACCCGAGCCCGCGCCTCCTCTTCTCCTCTTCGCCACGACCCGCCGGCGACCCGAGAGCTTCGACCACCTCCTGCAACTGCCGCGCCGCCGTGACGCCACGCTGCTGTCTCGTCCCGTCGCCTGCTCGTCTCCATCACGCCGTCGTCGCCTCACCAAGCAGCCCGTCTCGCCACGCCGCCACCTCTGCAACGCAAGGTGAGCATGCCCGATTGAGGAGATCCGACCCGGGAACGTGGGTATGGGTTGACCCGCGCCAGGATGAGGGTTGGGTCTGAGGGTTGTGACCTGGGCCCTGGGCCCGTGGTCTGGGCTGGCACGCGTGGGCCTGGCCTGGGCTTGGGGAATGTCTTGGGCCATACTGGTCCTTGGGTTTGGGCTGGGTTTTAGATATGGATTTGGCACTATGGCCCAGTCCGAAATTAATATAAAAAAAGAGAGAGAAAATGAAATCTGAAAAGAAAATAAAATGGAAGAAAATAAAAATGAGATGGGGGAAAATATATATTGGTATGGAAAAATAAATATTTCGAGGAAATAATTTTAGAAAATATTATATGGTAATAATTTGTAGGGAAAAAAAAATATTTTGGAAAGTACATACTTAGGGAATAAATTTTGGAAAGGGTATTATCAAGGTAGTAAAATACCGGAATAGTACCCAGGTATAGGAAAAAGTATAGAAGGGTATTTTTGACACCTTGAAATAAATGATGAATGATGACGATAATGGAGAATTAATCCGGGAGAGTAACCGAGCTGAGTTAGTATTTAATTTACGATATACAGTAACAGCATAACATTTGCATACCATCTTATATGTGCATATTATTGATTGATATAGGAGTTGACAATGAGCAATTTGCTGAGGAACCGGACTTGGAACTTGCTGAGCAATTTCATAGTTGATATCGGCTAAGGTGAGGATGGATAACCCTTGTTATGTTGCCTGTAATACTTTGTGTGCTTTGTTGTTCGATTGAACTGCTGAATTGTTGAATTTTTGCTGGTTGACTGTTGTGGATATTATTGTTGCTTTGAACTGTGATATTGACTATGTGGATAATATGCTGAGATTGATGTTGAACTATTGACTGTGGAAATTGTGAGAAAGGAATTGGAATATGAAATTGGAATTGGAATTGATTTGAGATGTTGATATTATTGTCATGTGGGAAGTAGTGGTACGACCCGATGGTTTGATAATTAATTCTGGGATGCTATGGTCGGATTTTGGTTTGTTTGGCCGTCATGCCTGTGGTTAGGGTATACCGAATACCCAGTGGCTCGGATATGCCGAATATCCGCGGTGGCTCGGATATGCCGAATATCCGCATAGGCTCAGATATGCCGAATATCTGGTTGGCATGACGTCGCCTGAGGTTGGGGTATACCGAATACCCAGTGGCTCGGATATGCCGAATATCCGCGGTGGCTTGGATATGCCGAATATCCGGTTGATTTGATATGTGGATTGGTTCTTGACCTAGCATCCGGAATTAATTGATTACCAGGTACGACCCTAGCTTGTCCAGTGACGGGGGCCCGGAAGATAAAATTGGTAATAATAATTAAGCATTCTTTTGGCCTTGATTCAGTTGTTGATATGTTGTTGCTTATCTGTGTTTGCTTTTAAGTATTACGGTTGCTTGCATAACACTGTTTATCCTTGGTCGGTGAGCACTTCGGACTCACCCCTCGCCTGCGGGGTTTCATCCCGTAGGATAAGTTGTTTCCGTAGTTCAGGTACGACGTTCGATGGCTGCTGCTTTCTTCTCCACCTGACTCCGGATCCATACCACCGATGCATGTGCATAAGACTTCCGCTGCTTTTCTATTGCTTATATTGTTGTATTGCTGATTTCCTGTGATATGTATATTACTGATACAATCTGCTGCTGCTGAGAGCACTGTGTTTGGATTGAATAATGGTCCCCGAATGTGGGTGACAGTTGTATTGTTAGTTGCTATTGTATAAAATTTGCACGATGTACTGTCTGTTCTATCATAATGAATAGTTTCGGCACGTGTTTACTGTGTTACGGTAAATACGGGTCGGGGCGCTTCAGTCTAGGAGAAATTTGATATAATACTCAATTACTTGATAGTCCTAATCGTTTAATAACCCTTTTCTATTTTTGCATTTTAAGTTTGAAATCATTCCTATTTTGGTCATTCATTCAAATCCAGTAAAATAAAACACAGAAACAGGACAAAAACAGAGGCAATCAGGTCGACTGTAGGTATCCAGGGGCTATTAATTTGCTTCTTTTAAGTATTTACCTCGGCTCAAGATGCTACTGTTATAGAATTCAAAACCTATATCACAGAAACATTCAGTAAGACCAGAAAAAAAAAAAGTTATTTTGTGGGAACTCGACTGAATAGAGAGGGACTAAATGCCAATCATGGGATCCAGTTTGTTTTGATCAATAAGAACAGAAAATAACAAAAAAAGAGAAAACAAGAAAGTGATGTGGGAGAATGTCAATGCAGCATTGTATCTAAACGGGGAGAAGCACCAGTCTTGTCCTACCCAATAATGCACATCTTAGAAAAGGTAAGCAAATCCAATAAAGGAGGAGCATGCCTTGGTACCTAGCAGGTTGTCCTCTCTCTGTGATCTGAAAGATGGTTAATAACCACAGGGTCTTAGGATGCAGTCATATCATGCTCCACTTCATTAGTTACCTACTAGTTACTAACCAGTGNCTATTCACCTGCTTGCTTGCTTTTCATCCATGCTTGACTCAACTTCTAGATACCCTACCCCTATTGCTGTACCATATGCATAAGGACGTACTATATGCAGTCAATTTGATGCTTTGCTCTACAACAATTGATGTCACATTTAATGCCCAGCTAACCCATGACATGTTTCACAAGGTCTGTCTGTCTGGCCAGTGACCACTGTATGTATTGCTATAGTATACACTGTTTTCCCTCAATAACAAAACCTATTTATCTTAGATTTTAGTTAAGAGATTATTAATAGAAAATGACAAACAGGATCATAATATATATAGAACCCGATGCCAATTCCAGAGATTATTTAAACTAAAATATCACAATTTTGATCGATTGATTTGGATTCAAATCCAAATTATACGCTTAGTTATAATGAATAACTTTTTAATCAATTTTTTTCTAGGTAGACAAAAATTCTAACAATATGGGGTTGGCCCAACTGGTGTATGGCTTAATTCTGCTAAAGTGAAATCTCGAATTCAAATCCTCTAAATCCCTATTGGGAGACTCACACATTGCAAGTGCGCGACCCGAATTAAATCCCAATTAGTCTCCGATAGCGGATGACAAAAAAAATTAATGAAACCCATATGTTTGTTAACAAAAATAATTAAAATGAAATCTCGAATTCAAATCCTCTAAATCTCTATTGGGAGACTCACACATTGCAAGTGCGCGACCCGAATTAAATCCCAATTAGTCTGGTTAATCCTTCAAATAGCGGATGACAAAAAAAATTAATGAAACCCATATGTTTGTTAACAAAAATAATTAAAATGTATTGGGGGTGACACGACACGTCGCCAAACTTACTAGGGCTGGGGATTGAGGGATATTTTTGTACAAGTTGCCCCAGAGAAAAGGGACGTATCAGGAGGTCTCGAGTATCGAGGAGGCAGAGCCACGCCCTAACTGACGGAGGGAGAAGGGGGGGAAATAAAAAGACATCGGTGTTGTTGTGTCTTCAAAGGTTGCTCCTTTTTTTTTATTTTATTTTTTTTGTTTATCTGATGAACTGAAGCAGACCCTTGTCTGTCCCTTCTTTACACCCATCTCCTGTCTATCTATCAATCTATCTGTCTAAAACCATATCTATCCACAGAGATAACCCCGCACGATTCCTGGGTAGCAGAGATTCTCGTTACTCATAACCCAAAAGAATCGTCCTTCACCCTCAAAATCCAATCTTTCTTGTTTTTTCTTTGTCTCTTTCATTCTCAGCTCTCTCTCTCTTTGTTGGACACCGAGAGGAAGAAGAAACGATATGGTGGACGATAAGAAGAGGAAGAAGAAGAAGCGGGGAGGGGGAAAGAAGAAGATGACGGCGGAGCAAGTGTTGGCTTTCAAGGCTGTGAACGAATGGGTGTGTTTGGGTCAGCAGCAGCAGGGTTCTTCTTTTCTGGTTGATGATTTTGGGGTGCAGAAGAGTTTGGGGAGAGGTGGGGAGAAGGTTGTGTTCGAATTGCATTCTCATTCCAAATTCAGTGATGGGTTCTTGTCTCCTACCAAGCTTGTGGAGAGAGCCCATGGAAATGGGGTGAGTTTGGTTCTTGTTGCTTGTTTTTCTCTACTTCTTAGGAATCACAGGATTTGTGGTTTGTTCTTTTATGTATTGTCCCTAAGCTGGTTATATCTCTGCGGCTTGATTGTGTGTGTTTTTGTTTTCTCTCTTTTTTTGTTATGGTAACGTTGTTTAGTGATAAACCCTGAGAAAAGTTTGAATCTTTAAGCCTATGCCTATCAATGGGAATGTGAAGTTTCGAGAACAATGGTGGGAAGAAGCCTGACAGAATGCATGTTTGCCTGGATACTAGTATTGTAGGTCTGTTTTATAGTACAGTGTCACGAGCAAAAAAATTCACTTTACTGAGGTACAGAGGTAATGAATAGTGTAGAAGTTTGTTAATTACAGGTTAGGACTTTCTCTATCATGTTTTCACTCTTACTAGCCTCTTCTCTTGATGCTTCTCAATTTAGCTTGCAATTGAACTCTTTCTTACTAGCTATGAATTTAGAAAAGCATTGTAGGGCTAGATTTGAAGCTTACTGCAGTGCATATACGAGGAAGATGGTTATGTTTGCATATTTTCTCACTCACGCTTTATTTTGATCCCTTGATTCGTTCCAATTTGTCCAATTTGTCCAATTTGTGGTATTGTGATTTAATTAATACAATATGTTCAGAACAGGTGAAAGTACTCGCTCTAACAGATCATGACACAATGTCTGGTATCCCTGAGGCAGTTGAAGCAGCTCGTAGATTTGGCATGAAGATAATCCCTGGTGTTGAGATCAGCACTATATTCTCTCCAAAGTATCTCCTAACTTATCCGTTATCTTCTTTTTTCCTTTTCTTGCATGAATCCTTCCTTGGCAATGGGTCGCCTTTTGCTCTCTTTTGTTTCAGTATATATGTTTTGCTTTTGACATCAATTACATGTTCTGGAGACAACATATTAGGGAGATAAATTGATAGGATAACTGATTATTAAGTTTGATTTTTGTGCCTGAAATTTGTCTGTGGTTCTGCTGTTTGGTTCCCTGTTACAAACCAGAAATCCTGATGCAGAGGAGCCTGTGCACATCCTGGCATATTATGGCAGCTGTGGCCCAAAAAGGTTCGAGGAAGTGGACAAACTCTTGGAGAATATCAGAGAAGGTCGTTACCTTCGTGCGAAAGACATGATCTTGAAACTAAATAAGCTCAAATTGCCTCTTAAGTGGGAGCATGTTGCCAGGATTGCAGGCAAAGGAGTAGCCCCAGGGAGACTGCATGTAGCGCGAGCTATGGTTGAAGCAGGCCATGTTGAGAATTTGAAACAAGCTTTTTCTAGATATCTATATGATGGGGGACCTGCTTACTCCACGTACTAATCTGGTGCTTTTGTAATAAACTTATTTAGTCAATGCATGTTTCTCACCTCAACAGCAAATGATAGAGTTTTGTTGCTCTTGATCAGCGGAAGTGAGCCTCTTGCAGAAGAAGCTGTAAAACTGATACGTGAAACTGGAGGCATTTCAGTGCTGGCCCATCCATGGGCATTGAAGAATCCCGCCACAATTGTCAAACATTTGAAGGAGGCTGGCCTTCATGGGATGGAAGTATATAGAAGCGACGGAAGATTGGCTGGTCAGTTTGTCCTTGGTCCTATCCTTCCTTTCTTTTTCTTCTCTTAAAGTAAGATCTTCAGGGATCTATGTGGATGAGAGCAGAGAGTCCATTGCTATAAATTGCAGAAATTTTGGAGTGTAGGAGACAGGTTGGGAAGTCAGTAATTTGGGAGGCTGATTCTTAGGATCATTTACTTGCTGCCATGCTAGGTTTAGTCATATTCTGATTTCTTCCTTCACATTGTGCATGTGGCTGTTATCTTCAGTAGGAGATACTTGACATGTTCCTGTATCGGAACTTCTGGTCAGGATTTTGCTTTTTCTCCTGATCAGTGTTTATAGTTTGATTCTTTTCTTCTGAACAGTATACAGCGACTTAGCCGATGCCTATGGACTTTTGAAGCTGGGAGGGTCGGACTATCATGGAAGAGGAGGTAATAGTGAGTCTGAACTGGGGAGCGTTAACCTGCCGGTTTTAACCTTGCGGGACTTCCTCAATGTAGCTCGTCCAATCTGGTTTGATGCTGTAAGGGATATCCTAGAAAGTTATGCTGAGGAGCCCTCTGATTCAAACCTAGCTATCATCACAAGGTTTGGGAGAACCAGAATTTTAAAAGGAAACTCACCTTTGAGTTGCGGGAAGGATTTGATTGATCGTTGCTTATCGTTGTGGTTAACAAATGAAGAGAGGCAAAATGATTTGTTTGAGGCCATTAAACTGAAGCTTTCACATGTTTCAATCAGTCAAGGAGGGACTAATGTTCCCATAGAGACTCAATAGCTCATGACTGATTCATTGTGCTGTAGACATTCTTTTGACGTTGATTTAATATCCAGTTTTGTGAGCTCCTTCATATTTCCTTTCATTACATCACTTTTTCGGGGAGTACATTAGCTTTGCGAAGATCTCCTCCCCTCTCTCTCCCTCTCTTTTCTGTGTTTGAAATTTAATCTTTTCGCCCAAAGCTTCGAGAGCAGCTGTGAGCCATTCCATGTTTGTCTAGTCCACTTAGTAGCCTTGAGTTGCAGTTGGTGTCTCTTTCGTTTGCGAAGAAAGTTTCTGTAGTTCTGTCTAGATTTATAGATCCATAAACCTTCATGTATATCTACAAAATTTTGCGGTAAATCTGTTCTTGGAACAAGTCGAACTTGAAGCTATTTGGAGTCTTCTTCTCGAGTACAGGGGCAGGATATAAAGCAGGGAAATTCCCAAAAAAAAAAAATGGAAGGGTAGAGCAAAAATCAGTTTCATTACTGGCTTTACTGTTTTGACTGGTAGCTATACCTCCATTATCTGTGTTGTATCAGAACTGAGGTTTAACGTACGTTATTAAAACACAAGATTGTTATCGGGTTGGTCTGGTACGTCAACATCAGTATATTCTAGTTCGATTTAGTGATTAATTCTTTGTCGATGACTTGAGCTTATACTGAGTGAGAGAGACTCCAATTCATGCAATGCACACTCTTGCTTGGCACTCCGTTTGCGTCATGCAAGGAAACAGTCACTGTCAGTTTTTAACTGTTGCAACCAGTAGTGAGCAGGACTTGACTTGGTCCAGCTTACACATTTTACAGGCTAAACCCTTGGACCATCATGTTCAGTAAAAAAAAAAAAAATGGGAAATTTTGTACTCAAAAACTAAATTGTGGTTTTTCCAGAAAGAATTAGTACACCATGTCAGTTGTAATACTCTAAACCGAGGGGAAACGATAGTGGCTGACAAAAACGGGAGATTACAGAACCTTGGGTACAGCTCCACTGATTCCCACTCAACAAGCCATCTGGATATTGAACGCCAAGTGAGAATATCATCTGTATTTGCCGAGTTCAACCTTCTTCTTCATTGCTTTTTGGCCATGATACACAAAGGAATCAGCTATCCCCGCAATCGTGAAGATACCTAACAAATATAACACCTCCTTAGTTAATGTGATTCAGAAAAGATGGGCTCATAACAAAAACCAATAAAAGTTTACTAATCATAGCATCCGCATGCAAGTTTTGTTTAACACTTGAATGGCAAACTCGCTTGCATTAAATTTTTTTATTGTTTTTGCAAATAAAACCATAAGCTATCAAAAGACCTCAAAAACACTGCAACATATTGTGCATATAGTTCTTTCCCATACAGACTAGAGAGTCGGAATGGTTCACGTCTACAAGTTTCTGGTATTTACTTTCCGGTGGTGGAAAACTATGGTAGCTGATGTCTATAAGTTACTGCATATAGTCTTTCCCATATCTTAGTGCCCCTTTTAAAACTATCTTTATCTTGTGATCCCCTAAACCCAACAGAGCATGCCTGTGGTGCGGTCATTGCGTTTGCCATATTCTAAGATAGAGGTTAGATAGATTTTACCTCCAACTATTGCACAGACACTCGTCAGGAATTGTAGAAATGAAATATGCTCCTCTTTAAAAGTCACCTGCATTGGATAAAGCATAATTGATGACAAATAATAAGAAATGCCAAGTGGCTGTCCATCAACAAAGCACTATATGCTTTGTTTATGCAAACCTAGCTGCTATGCTTCTCTGTAACCATTTTGTAATACTTTCTCATAACTGCATGAGGTCCTAAGAACATTCTACAATCCAGCAGAAAATTTCGGAAATTTCTTTTCAAGCACAGTGGAAGACCAAGTCATTACATTAAATAGCAAGAATACACCTAAGGACAGGACAATTCCTTTTTGTAAGTAACAGCAACACAACCTTTTATTAACCATGGACAATGGAACAAACCTTAATTGGAGAGAAGTCATAAACGAAGAAAACACCAGGGTGAGAGTTAGGGCTTATAACTTCTACTTGCTTGAAATGCTCCGTCACTGAGTACTGTACAAGCACCACTTTAGTGTCTTTCATCATGTATCATTCTGTAAAAGAAACACTACCAGTACACCTACAAATTCAAGTTCAAAATATACCTGATTTGACTGGACAGTACGTCCTCTAATATCAGTGTATATGGTAGGGACTACCTGCAAAGTTAAACAAATAGTCTTTTCCAGTTAGACAGAATTATCAGAATATAGCACTAGTACACACAGAGACCTCTCACATCCATTTTTCAAAACCAACTGTCAACACAAGTATGACAGAGTAAGACCTCCATGTGTACAGAACAAACAAGACACAGATAACAATAAAAATTAATGGCTAAAATGAAACACAATATCATATGGTTGACAAGGTAACATCTCCCATTGAAGCATTCAGCCAAAATTCAACAGGTACACATGATTATCCATGGGTTATATATGGAAACGTGAAAGCCATCTTCTAACATCATAGATAATATTCAATATCCGTATGGTAAGAAAACTTAATATTAGACAGCTCACCTTGATGAAATACTGCTGCATTCCATTTGGTGAATTATGAATCAACTGTGCACTGAAAAGTAATAAGACAGATGGATAAATAAATCTCTAAAAGACAAAGTACAGCGGAAATTAACCAGTGATAGGAGTTTCTATTCACTTGAATCATCAACAAACACAAGAATGACCACAAGCACGTATGCACCAACTCAAACTTATTTAATGAAAACAAAAAAGAAGCTCGTGGAACAGTGTCGTCATTACTAGAATACCAATATACAAGAAAGAAAGAAGAAATTACCCATCAAGTGGATTTACCACGCCAGGAAAGTAGTCGCCAAAAGCCAGTCTATTGATCCGATGACTTATCTATATCAGCCCCCAAGATGTTTAAGCAGCAGTTAAGTATCAATAAAGTGTCAATTAAATAAGATATAAAAGAAACAAAATTTCAAACAGGAAAAATAAATATAGAAAACTAAAAGCACCAGCAATGAAATTCTCAAGATGTAACTTACATTATACTGATCAGTTTGGAGATCCAGCAAACCCAGAAATTGGAGATTTGACTGATGAAAGCTTTTCCCAGGTACAAAATGGAAATTCCCTGCCACTTTATTTACTTCTAGAGATCCATTAATATTACATCCTTCGCCTTCTTCATCTTTTATTTTTTGAATAAAGCCTTCTCGTTTACACTGAAGGGCATGAAAACTCAGAACGGTGCAGAGAAGGAAAAAAAAAATAGCAGAAATGTAAACAAAAACTACGCATTTCTGCATCATGCATGTGTAGATCAAGCCAATTGGTGATTGGATGTCACTATAAATTTTAAATAACGGGTTCCTATAAAATTAAAAAGTGTCAGTTACATAGAATAGCTTCCTTAGAGAAACAATGGCATGTGCAGCAGGTGATGCTTTATCACCACAATACAAAAACAAGCAAAGAGCAAGAGGGGCTAGGTATCGGGTACGTCCCACCTTCATCGACTAGTATCAAAAAAAAAATGCAATACCAAAACAAAGTCAACTATGAAACAGGATAGAGAAGTCTTTATCTAGCACAACAGAAAAATCCTGCTGCTTCACAAAATCCTCATCAACCAACAGCTTGATTGCAGTATGGAAGACAGATATGTGTCTTTTGTCAAACTCTATACTAAGGAGTTTAGTTATTTTCCAGCCACATAGAAATGTATATTTGGAATTCTATGAGCAAACTAAGCCTAAATGCTTTTCTTTGACACGATCTGGCTGACCTGGTGACTCTAAGTCAAACTGCGTGCATACACTAAAACAAGAATGAGCAGCCAATTGAAAAGTTCCATTGTCCCCTTCCAAATGCCAACTGTACCATTAATCTAAGAGTTTGAAATTTGATTTATTTATAAGGCAGGATTTTCTAGCTCTGAATGCATAGACAGAGTGATGGCAATTTGCTAGATGAATTTCTTGATGTAGAACGCGATTCTTCATGCCTTCAATTATTGATGTGTATTGGCAGTAAACTAGGGTAACTTGTGACAGATAGGCATCACAGGTGTAAAAAATGCACAAGCATGAGGTTCAACACAAGAATGGAGGTTAACTAAGCATTTCAAACGGTTTCTATAAAGGATGCATACTACGTTGTAGTTGCTGTGTGTCTGACCACTTCAAGCACCTAGGATTCACAAAATGCTCCTAAGAACAAAATGCTACTTACTTGGTCAATCAAATCAACATTTGTCACTGCCCACCCTTTTCTTCGATATGCTTCACGAACATCGTCACATGAATTACAACAGTCGTCATCTGACTGGGAGATAAACAGAGAAAAACGGAGAGAAATGTTAATCTACAGGAAAACAGAATAAAGGATGTACTTTGACAGAAGATTGCAGACATAAAAAAATACCATTTCTGCACCATAGCATGAACCACAATATATTTCATTATGTTCAAGCCTGCCACCATGCCTCTGTAAAGGCTTCTCAATCTGCAACAAAGGGAGAAACAAAGTCAAAGGGTGGGTCAACTCTGGCAAACAAAACATCAATATAATATACCGCAGACTGAAAACAGAAGCATTTGAGCAGTACAGATCAAGCCGTTGGAATATAGTGGAAAAGGACCCAATGATTAACATATACTATTAAGAACCACAATTATATGAGTGCCACTCTTCCATGAGGTGCATCAGCCTATACATATGCTTGGGAGGCAACACAAAAACTGGTCCCAGAAGGGGTGCATTAGCCTATATATGGGTTTGGGAGGCGACTCACCAACTAGTCCCACAAGGGGCATGGGCGATATAAGAACCACTCTTCCATGAGGTTATAGTATTGCTCTTTCACATTTTTGCAGTGAATAGGATGTTGAAAAATAAACGTGCACCCTTGTGTTACAAGCCCAAGATTCATAACATTCCACTAAGAATGGGTCAAGGCTCAATCTACACATGCTTTAGCTTACCACATCAACGGACATGCACTTAGGAGGATATGGGATACAAATATTTAACATTGGGCATGAAGAACGAAAACCTAAGATTAAGATTACTCGTGGTATGTCTCAATCTATTATATCCATATAGATAAGAAATTTATTCTATCCATATAGATAAGAAAAGATTGTTCAGAATGAGAAGTGGAGTTTTTGTCCCAACCTTTGGTGCACCAATCCCCTCCTGCCTGGCTTCTATCACATCACCATTTGGATTGATCCTTTTCTTAGTTATATCATGTCTCTACAATTGGAAAACATCAATCAGAAGAAGCAACAAAACATACTTTTAGTGTTGGTAAAAATTGGGTAGATGTAAACACAAGCCAATCGATAAGCACATACAATATCAAGGTGCTGCTCTCCACTGATATCCATGGCATCAAGGCTGAGTAAGGAACATCGAATAGCAGGAAAAGTGATATCAAACTGCACATTACAATAACAATGGCAGCATAAATTTAAACCATTCAAAGTCCCACGAAAGTAAAATCCTAAAAACAATGGGTCAAACCAAGTCCAAATCCAACCAAAAGGAACAAAGATCATTACATTGATCCTTAGGCTCTCCCCTCTTGAAGTATCCACTAAAAGTTTTGTCTCTGTAACTGTATGCCAATATGACCCTGCAACCAAAAGCACACAACCCAGCTGAGAACATCAAAATACAAACAGGGTTCAATAAAATAAAGCAGTATCTTCTCCCCAAATCCAACCAACATAAGATCTATAATGTAAGCTATTAAAACACGTAAAAACGTATTCTTTCCAACAAAAAAAAAAAGGAAAAAGGAAATTGAACGACATACTGAATTCGGAGAAAAAGAGGAGGAACATGACAAAAGAGGAGACGAGGGTGATAATGCCACCGGAGAGGGTCCGGTTGTAGAAATCCTCATTGATTTTAGGGTAGGCGTCCAAATTCTTGAGCTTGTTAACTATGGTATTCATTTGCTTGCCGGTTGGTTTTCTCTCAAAACAAAAACAAATAACCAATCAATCAAAAATTAACAACAACCCACAAGCAAAAGCACCAAACTTTGGAAGGGAAAAAAGGAACCCTTTTTTTTTTCTTTTTGATGGGTGGAAAATACTAATAATTGGGTTATATTTTTTCAAATCTCCATTCACAGCCGGGTGTAAATTGAGCTGTGGGTGGAGAATACACGGAAACGACGTTATTCGAGAAGACGACGACGAAGAAGAAGAAGAAGAATGAGTCAGGCTCGGACAAAAGTACCTATATGTTTTCAGATTTTCTTTTTTCTTTTTTTCTTTTTTTTTTTTTTACAAAAAACTAAAGTGAAGCTAAGGCATATATGATGGGTCTTTGGGTCCACCTAATGTCCAAATGTCAAAACTGTTTGGTCCTTTGTTGTTTCTGGATTCTTGAATCTTAACTTAACTTAGGTTGTTTGTAAGATTCCATCTTGCATTGCATGGATAACCCGTCGTTTCCTTTTGTGGTAGTAGTAAATCAGATAGGCACATGAACGATGGCCATATCATTCCTTGGTTTTTTTTTTTTTCCGATAAAATAAACCATGTCATTCCTTGGTTTATGATGGTTTGGGGGAGGTAAAGGAGCAGAATAATGATTTTTTTATATCATTTAATCACAGGCCAAATAAAGTCAGAAAGCACACTAGCTCGGTATTAGTGATTTAGTGGTGGCTTTGGTGTTCGTTTTTAATACTTAGCTAGGATAAAAAGACAAAATAGTGAAATACCAAAATAAATTATGGTCAGATTTTTTCTTGACCAAATATGCCATCAATTAGCTTTGACGTTTTGGTATGTTGATTCTACTTTAAAATAAGTGTTTAATAATTAATAGTTTTTTGTATTTTTTAATAAAATTGTTTGAGAATTTTTAAATGTAAACAAAAGAACATCCCAAAATGTTTTTAAAAAATTAAATTGATGCATCCAATTGCATGTGGTCTATTATCGTAAGTAAGTGGCCTCGCGTATGGAGAGAGTTTTTAAAGGTATGATCCGCGTCAGAATTGTCAAGCCTGAAGGTGAGGCATATTTGTAGGTGGAAATATCATCTTGCTTGTAAGTTTATGCACCAAATAAAATAGCAATCTTCAAGTCAAATCATCTTCCATGGTTTTTGACTCGGATAATCTTATTTTCGAAAAGCATTAATCACCCACAAAAAATTAACAGGGCTCCCTGTAACAGTCCGGGTAAAATTTTAGATTTTTACCGGAACTGTAAAAGTCGTTTTACCGTGATTTACTGTTGAATTAATCTTGGGTAATTAATTCAAGGTAAATCGGGAGTCGTGTTTCGAAATCGAGGGTTTTCCCGCGCTCGTGATTTTCCCGTGGATTTTTCGGGCCTAAGTTGGTATTTTTCGGGTTTCGGAATTTCTCGGAAAATCACACCGAAAAATAACTAAGGGGGTTTCAGTTATTTTCTGGTCCAGATCGGACCCGCCTGTATTATTGATATCACAGGCTTAACAGTATGTTCACGGCTATAAAAAAAAAGGAAATGAAGAAGAAAGCAGAAGAGAGGAAGAGAGGAGAAAAAAAAAAAGAGAGAAAAAGAAAGAAAAAGAAAAAGAAAAAAAAAGAAGAAGAAAACAGAAAACAGAAAAAAAATATATATATACTGAGAGAGGAAAGAAAAAAAAAAGAAAGAAAAAAAAAGGAAATCAGAAAATAGAAGAAAAGAAAATCAAAGAAAAAGAAAGAAATCAGAAAATAAGAAAAAGAAGAAGAAAAATGAAAAAAAAAACAAAAACCCGAAGAAGGAGATGAATAGTCCGTCACCATTCGGGTTACTGTATACGCGACGGAGTTCCGGCCGTCTTCTCGCCGCACCGACGCCGCCACCGCCTTCGCCGTCACGTCGCGACCTCACCCCTGCCGGCCCCGAGCTGTTACGCCGCCGGACGCGAGCGCAGGAGGCGTTGACCCGCCGGATTGCCCACGGATCTGCTTTCCTCCGCCGCTGCTCTGCCGCCTGCCGTCACCGCGCCTCCGTTCCACTTCCCGTGGAGTCGCCACCGTCCGCCGCGTCTGCTGCTGTGTGCGCCTTCCTCCTCGCGCTCGCCATCGCCGCCGCGCCGCTGCAAACCCGCTGGTAAGGCCGGGTTTTACCCGTTTCCTTGCCGGGTCGCGCCCTTCCTGGGTTGGATCCGGGTTGGGTTTGATCTTTTTTTTTTAATATATATATATACATAAATCTGTTTGTATAGTTAAATTCTGTTAATTAATTTCTGGAAAAATATATACATATGTTCTGAAAAACATAGTAAGCTTAGATTATGGTAAATATATGTGTATACTTTTATTCTTTGCAAATAAAATAACTATGTTTTATTATTTTTAGAAATGGTTATTTGGAAAAAGATATACATATGTAATATATTTATTTCTGCTGGAATATAATTCTGGGAAGATATATATTTTGAGAAAAACTGTTAGTATGGATTTTGGTATTCTGGAAAATATATATATGTATATATACTTTGATTCTTGGAATTAAAGATAATTATATTATTGTTTTGAAAATTAATATTTTGATTATAACATGAAAATAATTTCTGAAAATTTAATTTATGTATTAATTTTTCTCTGGAAAATTATGGTTGTGGTATTTGTTTATAAAAATGTATTTTTAAAATTTAAGGTAATTATATTTTGTGTTGGAAAATATTATTATGTATACTTAGAAAAAAAGATAAGTACTATATATATTTTCTGAAAATTATAAATAGGTTATTATTTGTAACGACCCGGGTAAAATTTTTGAGATTTTACCGAGTCGTTTTAACTCTTACGACGGTAAATAAAATTTTATCGTTGTAATTCGAGAATTCTACCGCACCGAATTTTCCGAAGTTATCGGGAGTAACCGAACTTCGTTTCGATCGCCGAGGATATACGATGTTCCGGAGTATCCTCGTTAACCGAGCCTCGGAATTCGATTCCGAGGGTTACCTAAAACTTCCGAGAATTCTACACGGCTAACCGAGCTTCAGTTTCCAATTCCGAGACTTGGGCAACGCTCAGGAAAATTAGTCGGATTTTCCGAGCCCAAGTTGTATTTTCGGACACGGGACGGAATTTGACGGAAAGACGGATATACCCTTGTACTTCTAACGGGTTAAAGCCGGAACGGAGGATATTTTGGTCATCGACGGACAAACAAAATTGACCGACACTCGAGACGCATTTTTCTCTTCCATTTCATTTCTTTTCTCATTTCTTTTCTTTTTCTTTTCTTTTCTTTCTTTCTTTTCTTTCCAGCTTTTTCTCCACTAACCACCCACTCACCCGATTCCACCTTGTTTTTCTTTTTCTTTTTATAATATCATTCCCCCCACTCACCTTCCACTAACTTCACTAAACCTCCACTATCTCCACTTTCATTTTTTTTTATTTTGTCTCTTTTTTTTTCCCCCCACTTTCCCTTCCTATTTCTTTTCTTTCTCCCCGACACAACACCCACAAACACACCTGCAGCCGGCCCCCCACACCCATTCTTCTTCCTCCCCCTCTCAATTATTTCTCTGCACTCTCCCCCTCTCTCTCTTTCCTCCTCAATTCCTCTTTCTCCTCCTCCTCTTCCTTCCGTCTTCACTGCCACCGCCACCTTAAACCGCCGGACCGCCGCCTTGGATCGTCTTCACCAGCAGACGGGTCGCGACACCACCACCGCTGATCTCCTTTCCTCTGCAATCAGTCGCCGGCCCTCCCTCGCCTCAGCAACGCGTGACGCCGCCGCCGCCTCCTCGCACACAGCCTCTGCAGAGCGCAGACAGACGACGCCATGGCCGCCCAATCGAGCTCGACACCACCACCGACGGATTGAGTTCGAGCCACCGCCGATCTCTTCTCCTTCACCACTGGTCGCGCCTTGCTTCCCCGCGCGCCGCCGCTGCCACACCAGGAACGGGGATAGACGAAGTCGCCGTCGAAACTCCTCTCTCTTTTCCCTTGCCGCCGCTGACGAGGAGCAGAGCCCGAACCTTGATCGTTCACGAAAGACCCGACCTCTCCTCCCTCCTTTGCAACGCGACACCGCCTTGACTGTCGCTCTGGTTTCCACTCCGACCCGCCACTCGCCGTCGCCACCGCGTGTAGTGTGGGTAAGGTCTGACGACAGCCATGGTCTGCCTTTCCTTTATAATTTCTTCCTTTCCTCTAATTTGATCTTGGAGGATTTGGGTCTGATTGGTTTTGATTGCTGTGTTTGTTGTTGTACCGCCATTATGACGATGATGGGGTTGTTGAGGTTTTGGGTTGCTGGTGGTTCTGCGTGGAGGATTTGGTGATCTGGAGGAAGATGAACAGTAACCGGACTGTGGCTGTGAACAGTGATTCGTGTGTTGGTAGTCTTGGGTCTGCCGTGAACAGTGATGGACGGAATCCGGCGAGGTTCCGGCGAGTTCCGGGAATTTTTCCGGCGGGCCCGAAAACGACTCTTTGGGTAAAAACCGAACCTTTGGACCATAAGCAACTTTAATCAAACCCGAGCCACGATAACGAACCCGAACACTAAAGTAACGATAATTAAACGAATAACTAATTTAATTTAAATCGGATTTTATTTTATGTCTTGTCTTCATTTAATTTTTCCTTGCATTTAATTAATTTCCAAATTCCTACAATTATGTTTAATTGAATTTAATCATAAAAGGCCTAGACAAAAGTATATTTATTCTTTTTCCGGAATTTCTTTAATTACACTGAAATTGGGTTAAGTTATAAAAAAAAAAACTCGCATAAATGTGAGTATATTCTTATAATGTTATTTTACTCACTGTTTTGACTCTTATATACGTATATATAAACATTTATATATATGTATATTGTATGACAAATATCTCATTGATTAAAATAATATTACACTATGTTTTTAATAAATTAAAAATTGTAATTTTATATATGAACTCATATTTACGGTCATATATGATTTACTAATTGCATACATATATATGTTTTACAATAGTTATTTCTTTTAGCATATATACATAATAGGCCTATATACAAATGGTCATAATTTACCCTAATTACTAATATAATCCATCGTACATAATCTTGTATTTATAAGGCCTACTATATAAATTATAGAAATTATTTTATGGCTGTATATGAATTGCCTTATAGGTATTTATAGGTATATATATGTATATATATTTCCTTCATGAGCGACTAAAGGGCCGGGATATCGGCTTGGACGCTCTGTTTTAGTTTTAATTTATGTAGAATATGATTGGTATATCAGATTCACAATGGATTATAATAACCTTCACAGGAATAAATAAGATAATTATGGAAATAATAAAAAGAACTGATAAGCCGTCTAATAACTGTTAACCGACATCATGCATGATCATCTTGTTTGTGCATTATAAGTGATTGCTGTTGTTATATTATAGGAATATCAAGGTTTAACCGGATACCAGCTTCCGAGGAGTATCAGGTGAGGTTGCATATACGTCATTCCACCCGTGATAGCCGGGATGGTTGGTCTTGGAACTACATAGGTTCCATTGCATCTTATGGTTGTTGTTGTTGTTAACTTTGTGATATCTGCTGATATTTGTTGTGAGAGTAGATTTCCTTTGATATGTGCCGCAATACTATGTGTGCTTTGTTGTTTGATTGAACTGTTGAGATATTCACCGTTGGATAATAGACTGCCGTGATTATTGCTGTCGAGATTGCTGAACTGTGATATTGATTATGTGATTATTGTGTTGAGATTNGGTAATAATAAAAGATATTCTTTTGGCCTTGGCTCAGTCTTGTCTAAGATGTGTTTTTGCTTGTTGGGCTGTGATGTGTTATGTTCATATGCATGTTGTCTCATGATCATACCTTGGGAGATTGTCAGTATAGTCGGTTGACCGTGGTCGGCATCGGTGGTCGGCTTGCGGATTTATGTTGTTGTCGTTGGTCGTGAGTGGTCTATTGTTGTTGGCATCGGTTGCCAGTTGTCCTATGTTAGTTGTCGGTTTCTTTGTTAATTGTCAGATGAGTACCACTTGTCGTTTTCAAGCGGATATCGAGATATGTTGGTTGTCGGCTGTGGTCGACGGTTGGGTAATTATTATTTCTAAGGGTATGTCGATACCCAAAGATCGGGATTAATGAGAATTGTTGTTGTAATGGTTACGAGTTGCTGTGGTGTCTGCTGTTACCTTGTTGTGTTGTGATTCTACCCGGGGACCGGTTTGTGATATTGGTTGGGTATGGTCCGTGCAGGTTGCCGGCTACCCGGTGAGCGAGGCTCACGTGATTTGAGTTTGTTTTGGTACCGGGTTAGATGATCGGCAAGCACAGTATCGGTATGTTATCATGCGATGAGGAACCTTTGTTGAGTATAGTCTGTCAGGACTAGAGTATGTAATGTATAGTCTGTTGTGACTGGGTCGGATACCCGATACGTAGACAAGTTGAAGTGTCCTGGTCGGGCACTGGTGTTTGGTACAGTCTGTATTAGATGGTCAGTGCATTGCATAGTCGATGGGGTGGACATTTGCATGGTCCGCATTGTTCTTTGTGACCGTATTTGATCAGTGTTTTGTTCACTACTTATATGCCATATTGATGTGCTTTACTGTTAAGTAAATGCTATGATGTTCGTCATGGGTTATGTGTCGGTGAGATTGTGGAGAATCTCACCCCTCACCTGCCCCATCGGCAGGCTTCATTGTTCTTTATGCAGGTATGCGTCATGGCAGGCTGCGGCATTTCCTCCGACGGATCTGGATCCATAGATTTGCATCGAGTCGTTTCATGCTTTTGCTGTGATTATTCAAAATTGCTTCCGCTGTGCTATGTTTGTTATT
>JAKUCV010005460.1:2843-18662 GCA_028386065.3 Turnera subulata | reverse complement strand
TGATAAGCATGTCTATGCTTGGCATGTCTATGCCTGGGATGTCTATCCCGTGATATATTTTTGGGATGTCTATCCCTGGGTTCGTATTTTTGGGATGTCGATCCCTGGATTTGGTCTGGCACCCGGAATGTGTTGATAACCAGGTTTGACCACTAGTTTATCCGTGACGGGGCCCGGAAAGATAAAATTGGACAATTGGATTTTGTTGAGTCTTTTGGACGGTTTTGATTGTTTTTGGCCTTGAGTAATTTTTAGTGTCCATGTTGATCGTCTTTCCATTGTCGTGAGCACTTCGGACTCACCCCTCACCTGCGGGCTTTCATCCCGTAGGATGAGTTGTTTCATGTACAGGTTTGGTGCATTTCAGACAGGCTGCAGCGTTTCCCTTGGACGGGCTTGGATCCATAGTTTGCATCTATGAATACAGTGTTAGTGAGTCTTTAAGTCTTCCGCTGTGCAATGTTTTTATTATTATTGGGCCATTGGGCCGTGTTGAGTTATTTTTGTTGTTTTCATTATGGGCTGTTGAGCCCGGTTAGGTGTTGTATACACTGTATGCTGGGTTATGTTGGGTCGGGTTGTCACAGTTCCGGCTTGTGTTTACTGTGTACGGTAAATACGAGTCGGGGCGTTTCATTATTATTTTGGGAAATTATAACTATTCTATGGAAATATTTTGAAAAAGAGTTTTAATTAAAGTATGGTACCGAAATTATATTCGGAATTACGTACGGTAAATATTTTCGGTAAAAATGATAGTAATAAAGGATATATAATCGGGATGGGATTATTACGCATTTTGGGCATCATAGCATACCGAATATGTGCATTTATGTGAGTATGTGTTGTTTCGATGTATAGGTTTGGATATAGGGCAGTTTCCCGAGGAGCCGGCGTCGGACCGGTCATAGTTTCCGAAGTTGAGTAATTGGCTAAGGTGAGGATGGATTTCCTTTGATATGTGCCTATATTACTCGGTTATTATGTTTTGATGATTGTGCATTGTCGATTGTTGCTTTTGCTGTGTTTTGGTTCGGGATGTTTATCCCGGAGTCTTGTTTGGTATTTTTGGGATGTTTATCCCCGTGTTGATTTTCTGTGTCTTTTGGAATAAGTATAATGGAATAATTAATGAATTGTGACAAGGATGTCGATCCTTGGATTTTGGATAGGGATGTCTATCCCGGTATTTTGGTTAGGGATGTCGATCCCTGTGATTTGATTTTAATGATGATAATATAATTGTCACGTGGTAAGTAGAGGTACGACCGGATGGTTAGAGACTGTTTTGTGGTGGCCATGATCTGGGTTCGTGTGATAAGCATGTCTATGCTTGGGATGTCTATCCCGGTTTGTTATATTTGGGATGTCTTGTAAGTTTCCCTGGAGCTATTATGACTCTCATAATATGCACAACAAGCAGCGGAAGCAAGGGAAACAGACCAAGAACCATGTGAAGCACGCAAAACCGAATAACAATTTTACATACCTTATGTGGTTGAGGTCTTTCACTCAACTGAAGTACGGAATCAGCAAGAGCAAGACAACGGCCTGGCTCCTCTACGGTATCCACACGAACCGTGATCTTCCCGGAATCGTNTGACCCTGTAGGCACTTGTAACGTCCGGCAATAATTGTAAAATCTCATTTTACAATTATAAACAAAGAGCGGCGTCTAGCAACACATCATTGCTACCCGAACGACAAGATCAGTACTGATTCTCTATGCCTCGGAACATGTCATCGTCCCTTCGTCCAATTATCTAGATCAAACACGAGACATGGAATATGTCAATCTCATATATGTTTAATCTATGTTTCTTGATCCCCGAGTTAACTGTATAAAACGGATACCCGTGATATCACCATATCACCTAATCCGAGCATGGCCATGCATTTAACAGTTCAACTCTATCAAGTAACCATACGATAATATACCCGTTATATGGGTCGGACGAATCCCCTCTTGACCAATCAAAACCCGCTACATACTCGGCATATACCCAACGATTACCCTTATGTCCACCCAGTTACGGATGACTAGGAATAATATCAAAGTACATGATTCATATGTTGGATACCTTGACGATCTCAGGTCGGAGGACAATTACATCTATAAGAACCACTAATGACATACATATAGCGTTCCATGTAGGGTTCTTATGTGGGTCGGTCCAGTCCACAAGTTCTCCAACTTGTACCCGTATGTAGAATTCATATCACATATGCAATTTTCAACATACGCTAGTCTTAATTTATTATTACAACCCATCCATAATAATAATCGACTAGGGACATTTAAGAATATGAAATATTCTAGGGTTATAAGTATGTGCAAGCGTTTATCTCATAAACGATACTTATTGGAATAACCTTAAGGCGTATACATAACTACAAATAATCATCCATGATTGGCTTTTGGGCATATTATACTAACATGTCTATCCCTGGGTTCTTTTTGATCTGGCACCAGGAACAGGTTGATAACCTGGTACGACCCTAGCTTATCCGTGACGGGGCCCGGAAAGATAAAATTGGATAATCGGATTTTACTTGAGTCTTTTTGGTTTTGGATCGGTTTTGGGTCGAGTCTTTTGGTTGGGCTGTTTAGCCTGTGTTTTTGACTTGAGTAATTTTAGTGTGCATATTGATTGTCTTTCCTTCGTCGGTGAGCACTTCGGACTCACCCCTCACCTGCGGGCTTTCATCCCGTAGGATGAGTTATTTGTTGTACAGGCATGGTGCATTCCAGACAGGCTGCAGCGTTATCCATTGGACAGGACTTGGATCCATAGTTTGCATCAGTATAGCATACAGTGTTTATGTGAGTTATAAGTCTTCCGCTGTGCAGTTATTTGAGTTATTGGGCCATTGGGCCGGTTTTGTTATTTATTGTTGTTTTTATTATGGGCTGTTGAGCCCGGTTATCTGTTGTATACACTGTATGCTGGATCATGTTGGGTTGGGTTGTCACAGTTCCGGCACGTGTTTACTGTGTACGGTAAATACGGGTCGGGGCGTTTCACTCCCTAAGGAGAAAACTAACCCACACAAAAAGGTACTAAACCAACAAAAAATTAGACTAACTACAAAACTAAAAATATGAAAATAAAAAACTAAATGAAAATAAAATTTGTTAGGAATTTACCGTCTCAAACACCAAATTATAGATCTAATTTTTTATCCAAAAAGAAGTAAAAGAGGAAAAAACTAACTAATTTTTTTTAATTTATACTTTGATTATAAATTTTAGTTTAAAAAGAAGTAAAAGAGGAAAAAACTAACTAATTTTTTAAATTTATACTTTGATTATAACTTTTAGTTTAAGGAGTTACTATAGTTGAAAACAACATATAGTTGTTACGCTGCCTAGGAGCCTAAGAGTTTTACTTTGCATTCCAAGTCCGAGGTACATAGTTAAGGCCACCTCTAGAGGTATTACTTTGCATCTCAAGTCCGAAATACGTAGTTAAGGCCACCTCTAGAGGTTTTACTTTGCATCTCAAGTCTGAGGTACGTAGTTAAGGCCACCTCTAAAGGTTTTACTTTGCATCCAAGTCCCAATTAATTAGTTAGGCTACTCTAAAAGTATGTCCATCTTAATATCAAGTTTATATTAGAATATGGAAATTATGCATAGTAAGTTTATTTTATTCATAATAAGTCCTTGTAGTTTGAAGTTTGAACATTAAAAAAGACAAAACAAGGATTAAATATATATTCGGTAATGATATAAGAATGGTCTAATTGCGATTAACTATGTCTTTGTGCTCTCCTAAAATGATTAATTTGGTCCTTTGTCCCGTTAAAAACCGAAATTAATTTAGGAGGCAAACTAATCCATTGAATTAGCCTTTGTGTGTGAGCCTCACATGTTAACAAATTAACCTATTGTGAGGACTACCAAAAGTGTTGCATACAATTAGTCTGCTCGTCCTCATTAGTAGAAGCATGGGGTAAATAATTTCCCTCCCTCCCTGCACACACCCTGCCTATATAAAGAGTGTATACCTTTGATTACTCACTCATGTTTGCCTAATTAAGACACTTGCTTATATATAAAGATTTTAGGTACGTACTGATCTTACTCAATATCTTCAAATAAACAACCCATATATATATACACCATATAATATTACATAATAAGGATTTTTTCGTCAATGGCATTGAAGCAGCTCGCTTGTATGGTGCTTATAATATGCATGTTTGCTGGTGCACCCCTAGCCCAAGCCATCATCACTCCGGAGAAGGTGTCTGCCAGCGTTGCACCATGCGGCGTATTAGGCTCCGTCCTAGATGGGCTGCGTAGCGGTGATTTGCTGCAGGGTCAGCAGCTAGGCGGGGTGCCCGGCGATGATGGGCTGCTAGGGGGGTTGCTTGGTGATGATGTGCTAGGTGACTTGCTTGGTGGTGACTTGCTTGGTGGTGATGGGCTGCTAGGAGGGTTGCTTGGTGGTGACTTGTTTGGCGGTGACCTTCTGGAGGGGTTGCTTGGTGAAGAACATGGGCTGCTACTGCTAGGGGGCCGGGTGCAAGGTGATGCTGGGAGGCTAGGGGCGGTGCTTCATGGTTGCTGCAGTGGGCTCAGTTCTCTTGTGGTTGAGGCCAACACCACCGCTGATCGCCAGCAGCTCTGCAATTGCATGACCAGCAGCAGCAGCAGCGTTAATATGCACAGTGGCTTGGCCGCAGCCCTTCCCTCTGCGTGTGGAGTGTCAGTCCCCTTCAACATCAGCGCCAACACCGACTGCGCCTCGTATGTATTATATATCCCAAACTTCCTGCATGCAGCTGATGAAAAAGTTACTCTTACCTTATAGTTTTTATTTTTTCTTGCTTTAATTTGACATTTGGCACGGTTATTAATTAGAATTCAATTTGCATGGTGAATCTATTAACTGATCCAAAATCGGGCAATGCCATCAAACTCATACATTTCATTCTCTTAATTCAAAAAAATTGTCAGTAAAAGGCTCGCTTCATATATAAAGGAAGATTCAGTTCACTAACTAAAGGTACATTTTATCTATTTAGATTTTGTTAATCAATTTTGATTTGTGTCAATAATGTATTGCAGGGTGCAGTGACATGTTGGATCAGGAGCAATTAATTTGCTGTGTCCGTCGGTCTCTACTATATATTATATCTATACATACACTAGAAGTATATATATAGCAGGTGGTGATATTAAATAAAATAGGTGCCTAAGCCCACCTGCAGTTCTCCTTGAGGGACGCATGCACCTCTATGTTGTTATACTGTGTTGTATTTGATGTATAAAGGGCAATTCCAAATGGTTCTGTACCTATATATATGCAACATCTATTACGTGGTTAATTTCTTTTTCTTATTTAGTTAGAATAATTCTTTATCTTAAACTATTTCATCATAAACATCACAAATAACACTCCCAACTTGGAAGATCGTTTATAGGCGAGTTGAAGGGCATTGGCAGTAATATGGTGATGGCCATTGGCCCGATCTGGAATCTGGATGGCTGGTGTCAGTAATAAAACTTCTTTTTATTTTAAGTTTTTGGTAAAAAAAAAAGGTTTTAAACAAAAATACCTCTTTGTTTATGACTGCGATTGATAAGGGCCTCTCTTTAGGGGAGAGCAATCGGTCGGTACGACACATACCGTGCCGATAAGGCATCGGTATGACTTTTTCGACAGCCCATTTTTCCGACCAATGCCGTGCCGTTATGCCCCTTGTGCCGATCGGTAGTATGCCGATAAGTACCGACCTCGGTACGGTCGGAATTTGGTTCTACCGATAGAGATAGGAGACCAGCTGCATCGTGACACATGATGGAAGGCAACGCCGGGCGTGCCACCGCCTGGATCTGTTGCTGTGACCTTGGTCAAGGTCGGGTTCAATGAAAAGAAGAGGCTGCCAGAGCAAGAAAGCCGCCGTCTGCAGCCATCGTCATCACCGCGCTTTGTTGGGCCTGTATCGATTAGAGTGTTTGCTTGACTTTGCATTAGGGGCATCGCTGCTAAAGAACACGCAAAGAAGCATCGCTGCCCGCCGTCGATGCGATCGAGCCGCCAGAGGAGAGGCATCACTGCTCGTGGCAGCGGCGGGAGAGAGGAGGAAAGAGAGGGCAGACATGGAGAGGGGTGAGCAATGGATGTCGGTATCGCAATACCGTTAACCGGCGGTATCGCACGCCTCCTGCCGAGAAGAGTGGCGGGGCTTATCGGCTCGGCACAGTCGGTTGGGGTGGCTCTAAAACCCTATGATTTCCGTGCCGATACCGTCAGTATTCGGTCGGTATCGGCACGGCACAATCGGTCGGTATCGGCACAGCACAATCGGCACGGGTTTTTTTGCTCACCCCTACCTCTCTTTACTCTCCTCTCGTCATTAATTAATCAGATTCAGGTGGTTTGTTACAGTATATGCAGATATATGGTACTATATTTTTTCTGCCCTGCAGCCGTTGAATGCTTTGCTTTGAATTTTTTTATTATAGTGAAACCTCAGAGCCCAACACTCGGCCCATATACGAATCTTTTGAGTTAATTCAGAAAACGTGGGCTTATAACCCGAGGGTGTTAAAGAAATGAGTATTGGCCCAATCTGGATGGATGGGTTCAATGGTGGCTATGAAAAAAAATCCTTTTATATTTTTTTTATTGATAAAATCTTTTATACAATTTTTTTTGGACAAATTTTATACAAAATTCTCGCCAACTAGAATCTTCATATCTTTTTTATACGAAAAGAATCTTCATCTTTGCTTACAAGACCAGGATAGCCGCAACAGTTATTGAAGGTGTGGACATCTTATTAAAAATTCAACCTTTCCAACTAAGATATGGTTGGTTTAAATGAGTTAATTAGAAAAAAAAACTCCACCAACCATTAGTCATCATGAAACGCCCCGACCCGTATTTACCGTACACAGTAAACACATGCCGGAACTGTGACGACCCAACCCAAAATGAAATCAGCATACAGTGTATACAACAAGAACACGGGCTCAACAGCCCAAAGTAAAATCAACAATAGAAACTCATCCGGCCCAATGGCCCAATAATAATAAAAGTATGCACAGCGGAAGACTTAAAGACTCACTAATACTGTATGCGTAATAGATGCAACCTATGGATCCAAGCCCGTCCAAGGGATAACGCCGCAGCCTGTCTGGAATGCACCAAGCCTGTACAACAAACAACTCATCCTACGGGATGAAAGCCCGCAGGTGAGGGGTGAGTCCGAAGTGCTCACGACAATGGAAGACGATCAATATGGACACTAAAAATTACTCAAGTCAAATAAAACAGTCAAACCCAAAGACAAAACCCAAGAGACTCAAGTAAAATCCAATTACTCAATTTTATCTTTACGGGCCCCGTCACGGATAAGCTAGGGTCGTACCAGGTTATCAACCTGTTCCTGGTGCCAGATCAAAAAGAAGCCAGGGATAGACATCCCAAAAATAACAAACCGGGATAGACATCCCAAGCATAGACATGCTTATCACACGAACCCAGATCATGGCCACCACAAAACAGTCTCTAACCATCCGGTCGTACATCTACTTACCACGTGACAATTATATTACTGTCATTAAAAACCAAGTCACAGGGATCGACATCCCTAACCAAAATACCGAGGATCGACATCCTCGTCAGAATTCATTAATTATTATTCCATTATACTCATGATCAAGACACAAAAATAAATATTCAAACCCAATCAAAATACTGGGATAAACATCCCGACAATAATCAAAACCATGGGATGAACATCCCGAGACAATTCACAACAAATGCAACATGCAATAATCAACAACCAAATACCGAGTAATATAGGCACATATTGAAGGAAATCCATCCTCACCTTGGCCGATTACTCAACTCCGGAAATAATGACCGGTCCGACGCCGGCTCCTCGGGAAACTGCCCGGTATCCAAAAACCTATACAACAAACAATACATACACATAAATGCACATAATCGGTACACTATGATGCCCAAACTGCGAATTAATCCCATCCCGATTCATATCCGTTATTATCTCCATTTATCGAAAATATTATACCGTACGAATTTCCGAATATAGTTTCGGTACCATACTTTAATTAAAACTCTTAAAAATATTTTCACAAATTAATTATAATTTCCAAAATAATAATCAACATAATTTCCAAAAAAATAATAACCTATTTATAATTTTCAGAAAATATTTATATAGTTTTTATCTTTTTTCCTAAATATACATAATAATATTTTCCAACATAAAATATAATTACCTTAAATTTTCAAAACACATATTTATATACATATACCAAAATCATAATTTTCCAGACGAAATAATATACATAATAAATTTCCAGAAATTATTTATATGGCATTTATATTTTTTTCCAATTAGTAATAGTTTCCCAAAACATAATCTTAATCATTTATCCAAGTAAATATATTTATATTTTAATAAAAATACCTGAGTTAAATTGGCAATAATTTCCTCAAAATAAATATATAATTTTTTTCAAAAATAAATACCAGAATATAGATAAATACATATATATATATATATATACAGTTTTTTTAATTAAATTAAACGGACTGGGCCTTGAATAGTGTCGGCCCAGACCAAGGCAGCAGGCCCGAAGCACAGGCCCGCGCCCAAGACCCGGCCCAACACTATACAGCCCAACCCATGTGAACAAAACCCAAACCCAGGTTTGTTCGCGACCCGACCAGAAGGAACGGGTCAAATACGGGTCGGACAGCTCACCTCGCGGGTTGCAGCTACGGTGGCGCGACGAGCAGCAGGGACGGCGAGAGGAAGCTCACGCGGGGTTGACGAGGCTGAGGCGACCCCTACGGCTGTGGAAGGACGGCGCTGCGTCGTCGGCGTGAGGCGGCAGACGGGGTTGAAGAAGATCCGCCGGGTCTGCGTCGGGTCGACGGCAGTTGGCGGCGCGTCTCGCGGCGGGGACGGGCGGAAGCTGCGGGGTTCATGTCGCGACGACCCGGCGAGCCTGACGGCGGTGGTGGTGTGGCGAGAAGACGGCCGGAACGGCGGCGTGTGCACAATAACGAAAGGTGCAGCCGGGTGACGGTGAACAGTGGCCTTTCTTTTTTTTTTCTTTTCTGATTCTTTTTCTTCTATTTTCTTCTTTTTTTCTTTTTCTCTGATTTTCTTTTTCCGAATTTTTTTCTCTTTTTTTTTCTTTTTTTTTCATTCTCTCCGTTTTCTTTTTTTTTTCTTTTCTTCCTTTTTCTTTTCTTTTTCCTCTCTTTTTCTTTTTCTCTCTTTTTCTCTCCTTTCTTTTTTTTTCTTCTTCTTCTCCTCCTCCGGCTGCCTCCTTTTATAAACTGAAATTTTTACTGTTTATCATGTGAACATCAATAATAGAATTTCGTCTGCATTACGGGCGAGTCCGATCCGGACCAGAAAATAACAGATACCTCCTTAGTTATTTTCCGATGTGATTTTCCGAGAAATTCCGAAACCCGAAAAATACCAACATAGTTTCGAAAAAATCCACGGGAAAATCACGAGCGCGGAAAAACTCTCGGTTTCGAAAAACGACTCCCGATTTACCTTGAATTAATTACCCAAGATTAATTCAATAGTAAATCACGGTAAAACGACTTCTACAGTCCCGGTAAAAATCAAAAATTTTACCCATGCTGTTACACATCAGATCACCTTCTTGATCTAGAACTTTTGCATACAATCGCCGGCGGCATTGGTGGCCTCAACTTGACCTCAGCCGCAGGCCTTCCCGGCAAATGTGGAGTGTTAATGCCCTTCAGGATCGGCCCTAGAGTCGACTACACCTCTTATGTATTCGCAAAGGTCAATTACTTTAATTTAATATACATTTGTTCTTGCCTAATTTGGACCGGGGGGCTATTAAAACTCATGGAATCTATAGATCAAAATTGGGACAATGTCAAACTCAGATTTCAATTTTCAATTCAAAAATGTCAACGAAAGGAAAGGCTCGTTCCATAAGGAACATTCGGCTAAATAGAGGTATATTTTATTAACATTGAGCTAGCTAGCTTTCTTTGTTAATTTGATTTGTGTATGTGTATATATATTAATGCAGGGGCATTGACATGTTGAATGAGCAAATTTGTGGTGCCAGTATCTACTATAGTCTATATATATATATATATAGATGCACTATATAGGCAATTACTCTGCGGCTGACTGGATTGCAAAGACGGTTTTAAAACGAGTATGCCCCCCCGGATTGGCTGTTTTCTTCACCGGTGGATTTGTATCATCATCTCTGTAAAGATGGGTTTGGATAAATAAAAAGCATACATGGTTAGTATCGCAGCTAGTGTCGTAGTGATATAAAATAATTAACTGGGTGTGTTTTATAATTAAGCCCACCTGCACTCCCCATTGAGAGAGATGCATGCAACTGTTGCTATACTGTTTGTATTTGATATATTGTTACTTTCCTTTCTTATCAGTTATATTTGTTTTTTTTTTTAGGAATCGACTGCTTATATTATATTGATTAATCAGCGAGACTTATATCAATGTCAACCCTAAAAGTAGCAATAACGTGACTGGGAAATTCTGTAAACCATGACTAACTCGCCCACTATGGAAGATGAAGGAAAAAGATTGAATTGAATTATATTTAAACTAAGTTTTTTGAACCTTTTTTAATTGTAAATAAAAGAACATACCAAAATATTAAAAAAGAAAATCAAACAAGATGAACTCTATTGATGCATTCACTTGCATGTCGTCTACTATTGAGTTTCAGTTTAGGATGGACACAGAAAGCCCAATAACTCGAAGAATTGTCGTTTACAGGAACGAAAAAAGGACTGAAACTGCAGAGCCCACTAGTCAGCCCATATACAAATCTCTAACAAACGAGTTCAGAGAACTCAAAGTGAGGGTGAGGGTGATGGTGATAGTGATGAGCATTGGCCCAATCTTGATAGATGGGCCCAATGGTTGCTGTGCTAAAAATCTGTATATATATATAGATATTTTATTAACCAAATCTTTTATAGAAAATTCCAGCGAACTAGAATCTTCATCATTTAATTATCTTGTTTGTTTTGTTGGCCAAAAAGAAAAAATCTTCATCTTTGCTTACAATACCACGTGCTTCAATTCTAAAAAATACCACATGCTTTATTAGCCCCAACAATTAATGATGATGGTGGTCCTCCTCCTCACAAATAGTACCACCAGTCGCTTTGAACACACTCCTCTAATGGAATGTATAAGGGAGCTCTTACAACGGCAATGGATAGTCTCTGTTGCTCATGCGTATCGCGAAGCGAATTTCGCCGCCGATAGTTTGGCTAAACACGCGCTATCTACTGGAGAGGAATTTAGACTTTTGTCCATTTGTCCTGACTACTGTATGTCTCACCTGGTTGCAGACAGTCGAGGGTGTACAACCCCTAGGATGTAACAACTTAACTTTGGTTTAATGCATCTTTTTCACCAAAAAAAAAATTCAACGTTTGCAACAAAGATATGGTTGGTTTAGGTGGGTTTAATTACAAAGAATCTACTCTGACAATTACTATCAGTCAACATAAAATCACTAGTTCTTTGATCTAAACAAGTTTAGACGAAGTTACACTGGATTTTGATTTCAATTTAAATTTATACCTTTTGTTTATTTTAATTAGAGTCCATATTCGATCGTTAAGTGATCAATTGAAGGAGTTATTTAACTATATTAGTTTGTTTTTTTTTTTGGAGAGATGATGGAGGTCATTAAGTTGTGGAGACAGAACAAAAATAAATTTCAAAACAAGGGACGTGATTGGGTTTATTATGTATCAATAATCCATACACTAATTTAACTCACTAAAGGAAAAAAATATTTAAAATAGACGAAAAAGTTAAAATCAAATTAATCAAACGTTCAAGATATAGGATTTAAAACAATGAGTGTATAACCTTATGTTAACCGATAGTTAGAAGATTTTTTTTCGGTTACTAATCCTTTCTTTTCCCAATCATTGTCTAGAAAAGTTTGATCTATGGTAGCTAGTATAGTAATTAGTTGAACAAAACATCTAGCTAGCTAGCTTCTAGCTAGGCTGCCGAATTAACTGTCATTAGAGATTGCCTTTTTATTTTTTTCTTCAGAACAACACAAAAAGCTTGGGGTATGTGGCATTCTGACGTTTGCTCCTAGCTTGAAAGCTTCTACATGGAAAATGTTATGCTCACGACGTGCATATCAGATGGCATATGCTAATAGTAATATCATAACTATATGATTCTTAAAATGAAAAAGATTAAGGAAATCTATTTCCTCAAAAGTATATGAAAAGGGAACCCTTCATCCTTGATTGGTTTCGATATTACTAATAAACATGATACTTGATATGCAATGAGCAAATTAGTTTTTTTTAGTTTGTTGGTGCTACCTATGTAGGAGTAGGACCACACCAATTTCAATGTGTTTTTTTAGCCCTTGATTGCAATATGGAAATTATACGTAGTAATCTCAACTGGGACACACAAGGGCTACACAATTTGCCTCCGTCCACACGCCATTCCTTGTCTATATAAACACCAACTTATGCGCTTGATTACTCACTCACTCACCTTTGCCTGCTAAGACAATATCCAATACTATAGTACTGTTTTAGCTCTCTCTTTTTGAAAGAAACAACCCTCCAATATTACAATGGCTGCTTCTTCAATGGCCTTAAAGCTGGCTTGTGGTGTGCTCATGTGCATGGTTGCTTATGCATCCCTAGCCCATGCTGCGTCCTTCACCTGCAAGCAGATGCTTGACACCGTGGCACCATGCCAACCCTATTTGGAAAACGCTGCACCGCTGACTGATACTTGCTGTAGCAGGGTCAAGTTCTTGAACAATCTTGCCACCAACGGCACCACCGCCGACCGCCAAAAGGCCTGCAAATGTGTGAAGGGCGCCGTCGCCAACAGTACTGACTCCTACCTTGGTTTAGCTCAAGGCCTTCCCGGCAAGTGTGGAGTGACAGCCCCCTACCCCATCGGCCGCACCGTCAACTGCACCTCGTATGTATATTATTCCCTAATTAACTCCTATAAAAAATACTTTACTTAATGTTTGTTATTAGTTTACTTAATTTGATTTGTGTTATTACGTATTGCAGGGTGCAGTGAGGTGCTGGAGGAACAATTTCGGTGTCGGCAACTACTATATATATATATATGCACTAGAAGTATTAGCAGGTGGTGATATAAAATAAATTGGGTGCTTAATTATTAACCCCACCTGCAGTTCCCCATGAGGACGCATGCACCTTAAAGTTGTTATACTGTTTGTATTTGATGAAATAACATCTATTAAGAAGTTGTTTTTTTATGCAAACATCTATTACGTTGTTAATTTCTTTTCTTATTTATAATATATATATATATATATATAATTCTTTAGTTTATCTTAAACTATTCATCATAAACATAACTAATAACTCAGAATTGATACATATCTAAACCAAGTTATAAAATCAGAAAAAAAAAAACTTTGATTAATGTTTGCATGATTCCATTTTGTTTTGCATGCATCTCATGACCCGTCGTTTCTTTTTTATGGTAGTAGTAAAATTCAGAAAGGTCGGACACATTGCCAATGGCATACACACCTCATTTCCTAGTTTAATAAGCGTTATCCCCGAGGGAGAGGAAAAGGAGGAGACAAATTAATGTTGAAAGTAGGATAAAAGACAAATTACCAAAGGAAAAATGGTCAGAATTTTTCCTCTGACAAAATATTTCATCTATAGTTTTGTTGTTTGGTATGTTCATTTCCACTTTAAAATCAGTGTTTACTAATTAATAGTTCTTTCAGTGTGTGTTTAATTGTAAATAAAATTACATCCCAGAATATTAAAAAATGAAACCAAACAACATGAATTCCACAAAAACTACACTAATTTAATTGATGCATTCACTTGCATCCAAAAGGACTCGCATAATGTATGGTGGTTCATAAAGGAGAAAATAATGAACGACGAGCCATCTGAAATAGAAGTGCAAAACGCAGCTCGTGACAATGAAATACAGGTCGTCTAGAACTGTGGCCCAAATGCCATCTCCTTATGTCGTCCTCCAGGGTGCGTTTGGATTGCGGGGCGAATGGACAAAGTCCCAACGGGTGGATGCTTGGATTACGAGACGAACTGTTCAGGGTGGACTCGTGTCCAAGCGGCTTTTTTTTGAGTTCCTTCGAAAACGGGTAGACAGAACGTTGTCCCACGCCATCTAGTCAACAAGTCGTCGGGATCTATGTTAACCCACTGGGTCGATTGAAGTTTTGCCCAATTGTCTTTTGATGCATTAAAAAACATATGGCCCAAAAGTCAGCCCATACATAAATCTATTATAGGCTAGTTCAGGGACGTGGGCTTGTAACTCAAAGTGTGGGCACTAGCCTAATCTGAATGGCTGGGCTCGATGGTGATGGCTGTAATAAGAATTCTTTTACTTTTACTTTTTGTAAAAGAATTTTTTTCTTAAAACAAATTTCCCAGGAACATCTCCATTTTTGCTTACAAGACGACACAAGCTTTTATTAGCAGCAGCAATTGTTGATTGTGGTGTGGACGCATAGATCAGTTATCTACTTGCTATAAGAAGTAGGTACTATGATTCTCGAGAAAAAAAAAAAAGAAGAAGCATTAGATATAGAAGGATAAATGTTTCATATACAATTTTTTCTAGTTGAAAGTGTAATATATATTGAAGTAGCACTCACTAAAATAGTTAATGGGTCTGAAGTATGCAATTTTTGAATTAGTGAGCTTATGTGAGTTTGGCCCAGATCTTTCTAACACTAGTCACCAACAATTTGTTGCAACTTTTTTCTCTTTTTTTTTTTGAATATAATTTGTCACACTTGTCTTAACAAAATTTTCAATTTTCACTGTTACTCATTAAATGTAGTTAGAATAGAGGTGTGAATTTTTCATAATCCAGTATCAATATTGGTTTTCATGTCCAAACTTTTCATACATCCGCTTGCTTACTCAAAATTGTCAAAATTTGAAAATGTTATCTGTCCCTTCTCCCTTGTAGTAAATATTGTGGTCCATAAAAAAAAAAAAAAAAAACTCTACCGTTCTCCAATCTCCACTAACAAACCATTAACAGCTTTAAACGGGGAGTTGAACTTTTAATAACGCAACGATCCTTTTATTAGTAATATCTTGAGGAATATTCCAAATGTTATACCGTTGAACTAGAATTAATTTTGATTAGACTAATATAGTAATTGATTAGTTGAAAATAACATCTAGGTAGCTTCCAGGCTATTAAGTGCCCATTAAATTAATGACTCCCTTTATGTCATCCAAACTTTTTTTTTAGAAACAACATTTTCCCGAATTTTGTCGATCTATTTTTGTAACAGTCCGGGTAAATTTTGGATTTTTACCGGGACTGTAGAAGTCGTTTTACCGTGATTTACTGTTGAATTAATCTTGGGTAATTAATTCAAGGTAAATCGGGAGTCGTTTTTCGAAACCGAGAGTTTTCCCGCGCTCGTGATTTTTCCGTGGATTTTTCGGAACTAAGTTGGTATTTTTCGGGTTTCGGAATTTCTCGGAAAATCACACCGGAAAATAACTAAGGAGGTATCTGTTAATTTCTGGTCCGGATCGGATTCGCCTGTAATGCAGACGAACTGCATTATTGTTAATCACATGATTAACAGTAATCCACCGTTTATTTAAGGAAGAAAGCAGAAGAAGGAGAGGAAAGGAAGAAGAGAGGAAGAAGAGAAGAAAAAAGAAAAGAGAGAAAAAGAGAGAAAAAGAAAAGAGAGAAAAAAAGAAAAAGAGAGGAAAAGAAAAAAAA